>PVHY01003546.1:36932-106286 GCA_004024945.1 Uropsilus gracilis | reverse complement strand
CACGTGGCCAAGCTCACATGGCTCACATCTTTACAAGATGGCCGATTCCCATCTCTCCTCCACTGAACCTCTCTCTCTATCCAATCTCCATATTCGAATCTGCCTCGAATCCTTCTCTTTGTTTGCACACCCTTTATATACCCTGATTTCCCGCCTTCCAGGAAATCTGTTACACTTCTTTCTTCCCCCTGCATTCCCCTGAAGGGAAATTCCAGCTAAGGTCATTCTCCCATTTTAACATTACCTGTCCTTGAAACCTGCAATCCCAAACAGGAGAGGGGGGGGGGGGGCGGCGCACACCCTATCAGAGTGAGGGTGCTAATGGTGGTAGGATTTTGGTTTACAAAATTGTGGTCATTTTCTCCCTCAACAATTTTTAAAACAGTATTATACAGATAAATTCATTTAATCCTAGAGAGACATAATCACTTTCCATAAAAATAAGTCAGTTCCATACCAGGTCTAAATCAGCTTTCTCACGGTGACTTGCCATGCCTCCACCATGCACCCATGGCTCAGGGCTTGGTTGGCACCCACAGAAAGCCTGCCCTGCATGAGAAGACAGCAGGCTCATAGCCACTCAGTTTCTCTGGCTCTCTGCTCATATAGTGAAGAGCGAGGATCTCAGGGTACACCACCCACATTCTTCTGCAAGCTGAGATGCTTTTTGGAAAACGATTTTTTTCTAAATTATTAGCAAGACCTAATGATTACAAATTTCAGTTTCAAGTGATTCAAGTTGCAGATTAAGAAACATAGTTTTATAGTCAGATTCTGGGATCTGAATGTGCAAACTGGCAGTCCTCAGCACCTGGAAGACACAGGAAGATGGCTGATAGCTACCAGTTCCTCAAGGTTATGGAAGATCACCAGAATAGGTCATGCCCCCCGAGGTGAGCTGGCCTATCAGGGTGAAGGGGTGTGGCTAGTGGAAGAGCTTGTCCAACACTCTTAAAGGAACCGCAGCAGTCCTTTGCACTAGGTACCTACTCACCCCGCTATGTATTGAATTTAATCAGACAAAAAATAAAGAATTTGTAGGGAACAGAAAGTGTGAGAAAGATGAGATAGTGGAGCAGATGAGGAGAAGAGAAAAATGAGTTTCATACTTCTCCAAGGAAAAGGAGGTGTGATGCCCTGGTGATAGGATCACCTGGCTCCGTGTCCCATTCACCACGTGTTAATATTTGAAATCACAAGCACATAAATTTTAAGTCAAGTGTTTCCTCAATATCCATTCATGTTTAAAGCTGGGTATTTAATTGCAATTGCATCTTTTATCAGTTTTTATAAAGCATATGATTAAATATTTCATTCAAAAATTAGTTGACAGTAGGAGATGACTGACAATTCCAATGCAAGTCTACAAAGAATATTCAGAATATAAAAGCTGAAAGTGAAAACTGGAAAATCAATAGCATGGAAAAGCATTTCAATTATTAACAGAAATTGTTCTCTGTAAGAATTGTATTTTAAAAATTGGGACCAACTGTCTAGTTGTAAATACCATACTTAGTGGGTAATTACAATACTAACTGTGTCTATTTGTCATAAAATAGCTGGACAGCCCAGTAAAAGAAAGAAATTAGACCTTTCCTGTTTATAAATGGACACAGACACTAAGCAAACTATTCACAGGAAACCATCAATTTGAATAGCAGTTAGTCTTTGATGAAAGATGCATTACTGGCAGCATGGGCGAAACACAGGCTGGCATTTATTTAGTAACATTATCAGATGAAATCACAATATTGAAATCTAGAAAATTTTGTTTAAATAAAACTCCTGCTTTTCCCTTTCCTTTTCATTGTTTCTTTCTTTGGGCCAACATGGCAAAGTTTCCTAATTTCAATCCTCATCTCTGTCAAAAGTGTGTTTTGGATATTTTTTGTTTGGAAGTTCTGGGTGGCCTGGTGCCCGGAGGCTCATCTTTCACAAACCCAGAAGGCTTCACTCCCTGTTTCTGCTTTCACAGAATCTTCCTGCAAACAGCTGTCTCTGAAATTCTCACCTGCCTCTCATCTCTTCCCTGGTCCTTGCCTTTTCCCAGAGGCTTTGACACAGAGGATGGACCGAGGTGACCTGGACAAATAGGGGCACAAACAAGGGCATCTCTTGGTTGTTTGCTTGAACTCTTCATAAGTCACAATAACCTCCATCTTCCACCTCAGTCTAAAAAACGCAACTTCAACCAGGATTCCTTATTCTCCTTTCTCTCTAGACTAGACATTCAACTATAAAATGTAAAGTAACATTATTTGGAAGAAAAATTACAGCTCAGATTTCAACAGGAAAATGATTTGAATTTAATCCACTTGAATAGCACAGTGTGTAACAGAAAAGCAGTGTCTAGAATCCTTATGCCAAGGATCTCGTTGATGATCCCACTATACCCCACAGCAACAGGTATTCATTCATCCACTCATATTTCATTCATTCATGTGCTGGGCATTAGACTAAGCATGGAGAATCTGATCATCCAGTCATCACTAACCGATCATTGTAGATGTAATATTGTATTTGCACATATAACTATAAGATATGTGGATGGGAATTCCTTAAAGGACTTTAAGCAAGGAAGTGACAGAATTTTCCCCTAAAAGAATGAACTCTGATATTGTCGAGTGTCATGGAATAAAATGTGTGAAGGTGGAATGTGGGAGGCAGTTGAAGGTGGGTCCTTTATATGGTGGTAACTTATGAAACTGTAATAACTAAAAAGGGGATGAGAAGTGATGAATTCACAATTAATACGATTCAGTATTTGCTGATGAACCAAATGTGAAATCTGAGAAAACAAGAAAATACAAAGATAAAGGATTACAGGTGGAAGACATACTGTTCAAAAATTCAGTTTGCCATATGATAAGACTCTTGGCTATCCACCAAATCAGAAGAATGCTACAATGCTGACCCCAAAAAATGAATTCAGGAGGAGTCTGAAGGGCAGTTCCCATTACTGTTGCCAGAGTCAAGGAGGCTGATTGGGAGCAAGGTGGGAGTTAGCAACCAGGCTCAAAGCATCCGATGTTTATGGCAAAGCTGTACATCAACCCAAAGGCACCTGTCAAACTCCTGGACCTGAAATTTAAACATTATTTTCTTTTAATTTAGACTCTGGCTTCTAAAAACAGAGCAACAATTTAACATAAAGTAAAAGGCATCTGCTTGGACCCATCTAGAATCCCCTTGATAATGTTACTTCACTTCAGATCTGATACTGGCTCTTCTCCCATGTACAAAGTCTATTCCTTTAGTTTGTTTCACTTTTTCTTTCACATTTTGCTTAAGATATTAGAGAAATTGATATGTTACTGAAAATACATATAAGATTCTATAAAAAGTGGACTTAAATTAATCATATCCCCCTAAAAAATTGAGTTGACCTTTAAAATAACCTATCAATCTATCCTTCAATCTGCCAGGTTCCTAAAGGGTGCCAGGGAGTCAATTCAGGTAAAATGTAAGCATCTTTAGACATATATGAGTGGATATGTTGATTCCAATTGGGGATAATAAAGCAATGTGAAGAGAAATGCATACTAACTGTGCTTGCACTGCATATGACTTCCCAGAAATGTCTAATCTTCCAGTGTTCTGCCTGATGCATTGGATCTCCAAAATCCTGACTTCCTGAAGATGTTATCTGAGATTTAGCTAAGCACAGAACTAGTGAGGAGGTATTGAGGGGACAAGGACCTTGACCTTCTCCTTCACAGGTATCACAGGAGCCAGAGCCTCTGTTAACAAGTAAACTCAATCCTGGTAAGGGCTGAACAGAAAGTGGAGCCCAGTATACTATTTAACACTGTTAGCCTGTGACAATCTGACTTATTAGCATGATTGCATCATAATCATTGCAAGCCTCAGGTCACATTAAAAGATATAAATGATCCTTAGTGATGTTTTCACAAAAGAAAAATTAATATGGAGATATGGGGGTGATATCAGTATTTATAGATAAATAAAATAGTTGAATATTGATCACTTGATTTCTTACAGATAAATTAAAATAAATACTAAGAGTCAGAATTTCTGAAGGCCCAGACCAGCAACTACTTCTGGAAAGACAAAAGATATGCATATTTCTGTATCAAAACTAGAGGAAAACTTAACTCACAACATAAAAAGGCTACTTTGTACGTGTATTCTAACCCCCAGAGAGATGTTAATAGATTCACATCTGAAGAATACTATGTTCTATTCTACTCTGCTAAAATCTCCTTCAATGCAGGCTGCCCAGGGGAAAATATGACAAGATATGCAAAAATTTGAAATATTGGCATTCTCACCTGCTGGTTTACTTCAACTTCTATAGAAACATTTGAGTGGCCTTAAAAATCCTGAAGTTATTTTAAAGTGTAGCTGCAAACAATGCCCCATAAATGAGTGCCCTTAGTAACTCAGGTAATGCACCAACTCTTTTTTTAATTTTTTATTTTTGCATATTTTACAATATATGATAACTACTGATCCCCATGGAAATAATGGAAATACCCCACACACACCACATCTCCCCTGGTCACTTTACCTCCTTTCTTTTTGTTGTTTGTTCATGTTTAGCCCTTTAGTCTTTTTTTTTTTCTTGATTCATATCCTCATCCTTGGTGAGGGTGTGATTTCCCGGGACTTGGTAGAAAGTGCTAGTTATCATTCCTGTACTGCCTTTGGAGCACCTTTGGCTTGTATGGTTGTTTCTTATTTCTTGGTGGGTCTCAACTCCGCAGTTTGTGCCACATTTTGTTGCTCCTTCAGTCATGCTTCAGGTCTTTGGTTTTGGGGGCATGACTCCGCCGTATGTTTTGGAGGAGCAGATCCTCGAAGGGACAGCCATCAGCTGATGGTAGGTCTCCTCCCTTGGGGCTTTATGCTGTGGGGCCACTGCTATTAGACAAGCCTCTTTTTTTTTTTTTTTTTTTTTGAGACTAGGTCTCACTATTTTTGCCCATGGAACCATAGGCTACTGTTGCCCGTGGTGCCACAGATCAAGCAATCCCTTGCCTCAGCTTCCCAGATAGCTGGGATTACAGGCATGCGCCACCACGCCCAGCTCTTTGGGGCTAGGTCTCACTGTGTTGTCCCGAGCAGGACGCAGATCGCGTTCCCTAGCCCCAGTCGCTTCATAGACTGAAGCTTACAGGCACGAGCCACCATGCCCAACTTTCAGCGGTATCTTCCCTCTAAACAAAGAGGGTGTGTAGTGCCCTTATTGACAGCTTCTTTGTGCCAGCTTTTGGTTCCCAGCTCCTCAGTGACATTGTAGGCGTCATATTTTGTTGGTTCTCCCAGTTCAGTGCGTGTGGTACTCGCCTTGTTCCCCTCGAGTCCTGCCCGGGTGGCACATTTTAAGGGACTTTCTACCAGTACCTCACTCGTTTGGTTTCTGTGGATGAAGAATTGTCTTAAGATATCACTCCTGCTTAGGGCTCTCATGTTGAAGGCAAACCCAAAGGAGACTGTGGCAGACGTGTCCCCCCACCCCCCACCCCGGCACAACACGCCCTGCTTCTTCACAGGGCTCAGATGTAATGCACCAACTCTTTTGGGGGACTTCATGCCCAATTGGGAGTTCTGGCAGACTGGTAAGATTCAGACGGAAAAAAAGAAATATCAGGTGTTCTCACTTATAGAGGAACCAAACAAAAGGTCAAGAAAAATTCAGAACTAGCAAGCTGATCATAGAACTGAAACATACAGCAAGGACGAGGGAGGAGTCAAAACAGGGGGAGAGATGAGCACAAGGGATCATGATGACTGTTCACAGGTGACATGGTGGCAGGAGAACTATGGAGACTACAACCATGTAAGGAAAATTTTAATAAAAATAAATTTAACAAAAATAATAGGATGGCACGTTGTTACAAAAGCTTAATGGACAAATGACAATATATTATGAATTAATTACCATGGCCAAGACCAGGCAGCTACAGGGTAGGTCTGCATTCTACCAGCTCAACTTTGCAACCTCTCTAACAGGGTCACATCCTTTTAGCCACAACATCTGCCCCACCTTAGGGCAAACGGCGGCCATCTTTCACATATACAGGAACTGCTCACTAGGTCCCTAATCCAAGCAATTTCCAGCTTCAGTCTTCCAGCTTCTACCCATGACACCCTGCTGTTCCACCTTGGAACTCCTCACCGCAGTTCCTGACTGTGAGATAAGAGCTAGCACGTGGCTCCGGTTCACTGCACTGTGCCTCCAGTCTCAGTTCTGGATACTCACATGTATTTTATTCTAAAAATGCACTGAAATTCTTTCACTTCCTCCATCTCACAAAGCTGTTCATGTTCTTTGCCAGTGAACTTGCTGCCAAAAACACTCCTGTTTTGTCACCTTCTGGCTCATTCCACCGTACCTCCAAGTGAATCTTAAAGATTAAGGTGCTTCATCACTGTTCTCTAGTCCAGTGGTTAACCCACACTCCCTGTTCCTCAATGGCATCCACCCACATGCCCCCTCACATGCACACCTTGTAACTTCTAAGTCACATGCTCTCTCACTCTGACATAGCATCACCGGGAAAGTGAGCGTTGCCATGTTTTCACTGCTTTTTACCCAGAAATCATCCATGTCTGACAAAACACTTGTCTTAAGAGAACAGCTAATGAAGAAAAGATCTCATGAAAATGGTGAAAGTTGTATCCTAAGACAGTCTTGCTCTCCATTCAGTGAACAAAGCGCGGACTAGACTCACGTGACCAATACACTGTCTGGAAGGGATATTTAAGCTATATCACATGACCTATTGCCTGAGGTTCTTGCTGGCAGGGATGTAAGGGGGTGCAGCTGGAAGGCAGACATCCCCTTGTGTTCAAGATGACTGATGTTTATTTGCGTTCCCACTGTCTTGTTCTTATTGACAGTGCCATATTTAACAAGCCGACATTAATCACTTTGAAAGTCTTTGGAAGTCAGACCGCTGGATTTATGTACAAATGCTTTTTGTTTAAATTGTTTTCAGATATTCATGATAAAAAAACAACCTCCTTTGAAGAGAATCACCTATGAGTAATGTGAGAATTAAAGTGAAGAAAAGGAGTCTTAACCTAAACAGAAAGGAGAGAATTTGAAAATAAATTAAGATGAGATGCATTAGTCAGGTACAAGAGTTTTCTCTCTTTCCTAGTGAATATAAGGGCTGCCTGGTGATAAACATTTTAAGTGGCCCTAAGTACATCACAGAGGATACAAGTGCTATTTATTCCCCTTCCTCAACCACTGTCTGAACAGCTTCCCAAATAGGGATTCACTAATGGACTTAAATGGGCACACCTGAAACTTCCTTTTATGATTTCTGGTCATGTCCTCACAGCCCTTTACCTCACACTCTTACTTGTCATGTTAAGATGTGTCCAGTCAGCCAGGCTGTCATGGCTGCTGATTGCCTCCTGATTCATTTGTGGTTCCATGTTTCGTTCATAATCATGGGCCCATTTATCTTAAGTCTGGAAATTTTCCCTTCTCCACTCCTGACCCTGTTTGATCTCATGAGCTTATAAAACAATGATTGATGTTCAGAAGAATTAACATTCCCTTTTTGACCCTCCTGCCAGCTGGTCCCCTCCATACATGAAGACCTGAGGTCCACTGTCACCCCCCTCAGGATCTCCAGAACACCATTGCCACTAAACTGTGAACACTGTGTGTCAAAGGGCCATGATGAGTCCTTTGCTCAGAAGAACACAAGTTCTTCATGTCGGAAAAATAACTAGGTAAAACCTTGGTCATGCAGAAAAGCAGTTCAAATTGATTGCATGGTCCCATAATTATTATTTCCAAACAGAAAAAATTCTTGAAATTTAAATTTGACTCATGCCAGGAGGCTTCCTGTAGCTGGAATGGCCATCGTTACTCCCTAACTGTCTTGATTCTAGTAATTCAAAATTATTCCCAAATGCTCTCACTTGTACTTCCAGGGGGAAACATGTTCATTTTTGGCCTCAGACTAGATTCATGAAATTAATCTTCTTAGATACTATTTCATTTTCAAATATGCATATTACCCATGTTGCAGAATCTAAATATTTAATCATGACCACAAGAGATCAAGATGAAAGTTTAAGGGTGATATGATGGTGAAAGAACTTCAAGGTAGACAATGATGCAAATACACACACACACACACACACACACAAGTAATCAATGAAAAAAATGTAAATAAATAAATAAATAAATAATTTTGGTATTTAAGCAGATATTATCGCTTTTCTAATGACTCCATCTGATTACTTTATTTTATCTTCTTACTTAAGACTCATTGCTTTGAATGAGTCTTGAAATCGTTTTACTTTGTCCAAAATAATTTTCTGATTGTCCCCCCAAAATTTGTATATTCATTTCTCCAAGATCTTTGTCTGATCTTGTCACATCTTGCATAGTCACACTGTCTCACAGTCTACCCCACCCCCGAGATTCAGTTCTGAACTTCACAGGAAAGGAACTACAAAATGGCAGCTGGTCAGGTGGTTGGAAAGAAGTGGACTTCTCAAAGCCTCTAGGTTTCTTTGCCACAGAAATAGTGGGATGATGCTTTTTCACACACCTGTACCATTTCTCCTTTAATTCCTATTTATATCATATTTATTATTTGACATTGTACATCTGTTGTTTATTTGCTGACACACAAATATTATTAATCTTGTGTGAGAGTTTTCCAAGTCCCAGCATGTTGTCAATCCCTACTGATTTCACTAACAAGAGACTCTAGTGCAGATATTTCAAGATGCGGCTATGCGCCAGAACACCATGTTTTCTGCAGCAGCTGTGAGGAGACAGCACTGTCCTGATGCTGTGAGAGTCAAAGCTGGGCTTGTGATCTCAGCCAAAGAGAATGAGGGGTGTTTGAGGGCCAAGGTACCAGAGTCACATCAAGATCCTTGAAATCATTCAAGCCGTAATTCTCATGTGTAGATAAAAATAACACTCAAATACTCACTCCCCAAAAATTCTGTTTTAAGGAAGAGGACATACCCTTACATCATACTATATACAATAACACTTCTGAATAGTTCCATGATTTGGAGCAACTTGATGGGGAAATTCATTCACATTGGTAGCAACTATGAACAATGTCCACTGCTTATCCAGAGTCAAGGCTCATTAGTTCAGGGATGCCTGGTCATAAAGAACCTACTGAGAAGTAAGGAGGACTGTTAGCCTTAAATCAGAAAGAGCCACTAGAGACAAACAGGAAGCAGCTGGATTTGTGAAAAGACCAGTGACACATAACAGAAATGTGGTGAGAATGATTATGTAGAGACACATGTACACATGGTATACTTCAAGAGGGATCTGGAAATAAACAGCAAAATTCCCAAATGAATGTGTTTACAGGCCATAGAGGTAAAAGTCAAAGACCCTTCTCCCAGATCTGATTCATAATGTGCATCGCTGTTACATGTTCAGTGCCTGAACTTGACTGATCTTGGTAAACTCCAGGGGAAGAGTAATTATATTGGTTTTGTATTTCTGGCATCTAGTCAAAATGTGTTACATAGTAACTCCTAACTAATACACGAGTGAATGAAGAAAGAACTTAGAGATGAAGTGTAAGATCAGAAGAGATGGGCAGAGACATTCTGATCTGAAATTTTGAACTAGTGACTCGAGATGGATTTCAAGCCACATGTGACACTCAGATGGTGGGAAAGAGTAATGGTGGGGGCCATGGCTAGAAGAGAAAATGTCTATGCAAAAAAGAAAGGTCTGTGCAAATAAGAGAGGCTTAACACACATTCTGGAAAACACCTGCCATTGCTGCCGTAGCTCATTGCAATCCCTCTTTGGAGAGACAGTGTCAACATGTCATTAGCATAAGCAAGAACATATTATTTTCCTACTTGTTATAATATTTAACTAAACATACAATCATCATGGGCTTGTCTAATGGGGTCAGAACTCTTTAAAGAAACTGTTAATTTTGCAGTTCTCAGAATTTACAGTCGCAAAACCTAGAAATCATCTTACCACATAATTTGGATAGCAACAAAAATAGAGAAGTATCAAGACATAATTCCCTTTGTAATAATTCAACATAATTATGTATCTGTTATTTTCCATATAAATACATCAAAGAATTATTAATAGACTCATATGTCTATTTGAATTTGCTCAAAGGTATTTACAAGCTATAGATTTTAGATTTTATTTAATGCTGCTGAATGAGAGAAACACAAATCACTACTCCTATTTATTTTAACAATAATAAGAATGGGAGACAAACATGGTCTTCAGTAAAACCATTGCTATTGAAACTTTGTACCTAATCAGCCACTCAGGGCTCCAAGCTAGTAGCAGGTTTTGATTACCTTCACTTCTGATACACTACCCTTTTAACTGTAAATTCTTACAGCATATTGATTAGAGCCAAAAATGTGTTTTTTTAAAAGAATGAAAACTTAAACCTACAAAAATATTATGATATAGTTACTGGCTATGCAACTGAGCTAGCAAATCTTACTAAAATCATCCTCCTTGCCAATTGTAAGCATCAGGCTCACCAATCTGCATAGGTTCTTTATTAGTTCTAGCAGTTACACAGAGGGCAGGGCCAGAGCTAGAGGTGGGGGGCTCTAAGAGGCAGAGAAGCCCCCCACCCCCCAGGAATCTTTACACTCTTTATCCTGCTCTCTCACTCCATGATCTTGCCTTTGTGGTGCTCTCTGCACCCCATATGCCCTCTCTCCTAGACCCAGGTACACACACTTACACATGTACAATCTGTGCTACACAATCATGGGAAAGATGCAACACACCAGGTCTGTTTATACAGGTTGATGAAGGAAAAGGCCTGACCAACTCAATTACCCTACACAAACACACAGAAGCAGTGTGAATTTATGTGCTGTGTGGTGAACCTTCTACCCTCACTGAGTAGGCATAGTGAACACTCAAATGAGTCCATCATGCGAGGACTTGCTTGGCTCCATCTTTTTCTTTTATCCTGAGCCTTGGGTCAGTTAGTATATAGGGAGACTACAAAAAACTCCTAAAACAATAGGGAGGTTATTAGTGAATCTGGGAGATTCTCATTCTCTTTCAACTCCCATTGTGTGTAATTTCACCAGTATAGGTAGATGCAGAGCCCAGCTCAGATGTAAGATAAATTTAAGGGAGAAAAGAAAATAGTCTCGCCACCACACAGAAGGTCCTGCTGCAAGGTGTTTATACATGCTGCTCCAGAGTCAAGAAAACCCCTCTACAGCCTGCCACTCAGCATTTTGCAGTGGCAGTGAGAATGGATTTAAGCTGTTATTTTTCTTTTGGTTTAGTGGCCATTTGAAATGCATTGCATCTTCCATCGTCCAAGAAGCATTTATGGGGCACTGACTGGCATGACTTTGCAGGGTGTGTTGGTGAAATGCAGAGTCCCACCCTTTTTTAGAGTTCAGCAGGATCAAAATGCAAAGAAAACAAAAGCTAAAGAAATAGTAATAGATGTGACAATTTTGGCTTTGTTGATGTTATCAAGGAGATGTGGAACTGAATGTTGATAAGCACATCCTTCCACAGAGAAACAAGGAAAGTTTTCTTGGATGTGGAAATGTAACTCTCTCCTCAGAATGAATAGATATCCTTAAGAACCACAGAGGAAGAACATGGCCAAATGCTTAGTAACCATGGGAAGATACCTGAGATACAATAAGCTGGCCTTCTGAGCTGGTATACTGGAGGCATGAGGTCTGAGAAGTAAGCTGGGGATGCAGGAAAGGTCATGACATGAAGATCAGGCCACTTAAACTAAGTGAAAGCAGGGCATGCCCAGAGGACAAGGTGGAAGGAGCTTAAGAACCAACCTGTGTTCTCCAAAAAGAAAAGGTCATGTCTGTGGCTGACAGAGTGACTGATAAAGCAAATACATCACCACCATAAGGGCAGGGGCAGACTTGGCAGAGGATGTGGGAGGATAAAGATGGGAGCTGAAAGTATGTGCACCCCATCTCCCGGGAGCAAACATCATGTTCACCTTGTCACACATATTTACCCCTGGATTACAGTTTCTTTATTTAGATATGCATATGCTGTGCATATATAGTACATGTACTATATAATATTATATAGTATGCCATGTAGTCATTACATATTAATATATTACATATAATTTCTAGTGTAGAATACCAATTATTATATGCTCATATTTTATACATCTTTACATGTTATATAATTTCTAGCTTGTATATGCATTATATTGTTATAATAAACTCTACATAATCTAATTTAGAATGATGCAATCTCATTAATGTTTGTATATACTGACAGAGTATGTGCTTTTCTAATTATTATATATGCACATTCTCATGAATGACTGATAAAGTGGTATCAGGACTCCAGGCATTAACCTCATATAATGGCCATCATTTCAGTGAGTTTTTTTAGAAACTGTTAACTATACCTAGGAGGAAAATGAAAATTTTTGCAATGAAAACTTCAAAACTAGATCCACATTTTAAAATCAATGAAGAACAGATGAGTAGGAATAAGAACTAACAGCATAGATGGTCATGAATATACATGTGCTCCGCCTGGTGGCTTGCATCCTCACAGTTTCTACTTCTCTTTATGTTATTACCCCTCACTCACACTCCAAATATATTTTCCATCATGGACTTTGACTTATCTTTATCTGCAAAGAAATACATAATTGTTCATGACACAACAGAATCAGGAAAGTACTCAGGTTGAATAACAGCCAGCCAGGTTTTGACTGTGTTCATGAAGTGTGTTTAAGAACAGGACGACAGCCGTGCATCCATCCTCTGTTGTCACAATAAGATGTCTTGTTGTCTAAACCAGGAGATTTGATGTAGTGAACTTCGCTTCCCCTGAGGCTGGAAAGTAGGGGATGATGTCTTCATGTTTCATGGCAAGTTCCGTTGGATCTTCCATAAAATAAGCCACTTGGCAATCCATCATTCAAGTACTTCTTTAGGCTGAGATAACCCTTTATTATCAAAAAGAAAATGCTACATAAGAATATCCCAATTTGTCTTGATAATGAGCTAACTGTGTCATTAATTACCATCACATTGGGTTTACAGATTCTAAATCTGGGCAACAATTCAGTTCTTCAATGAAAATGAGATAAATTATGTAACCCATTAATGAGATTTGTTTTGTCTTTTGACTTCCAACCACCTACTGATTAAACCATTATGCTGCCTGAGAGAATGGATTAAAATATAGACTGCAGTTTATGACTTTTCTTTAATTTCAGAATCATTACAACTGCTTTTCTGGGTAAATACTAGGGCTGAATTGAAATGCCTATTCAAATAAACCATTAGTCCCCATTAAGTTTATTCAAATTTTAGAAACCCATTTTAGAGTGAGTGAGTTACTCAGACTTTTTGCTCCATTGGTCTGTGACTGGCACCTGTGATATTATACCCTCCCCATGACTGTGTATGTGCCTGGCCCAAATGGGTGTACACATGTGTGTGTATATGCACACCTGGGCCTAGAAGAGAGGGGACAAAAGGGTATAGCAAGATGAGAGAGCATGGACACAGGATAGCAGAGCATCCAGAACACCAGAGAGAGAGCGAGCCCAGAGAAAGAACATGAAGATTCCTGAGCACCCGGGAGGCTCGCATGCCCTGGTCTGTCCTACCTGGTATGTCTGTAACTGCCAGAACCAATAAAGAACCTACACATATTGGTAGAGCCTGCCTGTGGCATCACAAATAGGCTGCTTCCCCTTACAACTAGCTTCGAGGATTTGTTACATTACACCCATATTTGTATTGTCTTATGTTTTTCCAAGGAGGCATCTCTCACCTAATTCAAGTCAGTTTAATGCAGCCGTACAAATCATCCAATGAAATAAAATGCTAACCAAAATTTTCACAGACTCAAAATCTGGCTTTCCTTTAAAGTCTGTTTGCACAGCAGAGTCACACACAATCTCTTACAGACACACTCACTATTCAACAAAGATTTATTCATTAATATATCCCAGTCCAGTTGTCAAGTATTCGGAAAACAACACTTAACAAGGTTTGTGACTGCATGTTCTCGGGAGCTCCATCCCACAGTTCAGCTGGTGCTGGACGTGTTCTCTCAGCAGTAGGACTACTGAGTGTACTGGTTTGCCGAGAATATATGAAAGTATGCTCCAACTTAGTAAACAAATCAAGCACTTATTACTGTTGTTAAAAACATTTCCTAAGTTGGTAGCAATTCTGTCAAAACTATTAAAAATAGACTGGGTAAGTGGGCACATTGTATACAGTTGGTGATTGGTCATTTGACACATTACTCCCTTGGTGCACTGACCTGGGGAAAGCTGAGGTTCTGCTGACCCTGAACTGATCTGGAGGGGGCTTCCTGCCCTTGCTGCATCCAAATTCCGGACTGGTCTGTGAGTGCACCTCAGGGACATTCAGCAAAAGCCATCCAGGAGGTCAGTTCCTCTGTGTAGATGCTCATCTACAGATGTCATCATCTGTGTAGATGATGACAATGCTCACGTTACGCCAGAGTCATAGAGTCAGTTCCACATGACTGAGCCTGGGGTCCTTCAGTGCAGCACCTATTCCTGAGTCCACCCACCCCCTGAGCCCAGGTGCAGGGGTAACAGGATGACAAGGCTGAATTGGGGGGCTGTGGCCCCATCTCTGTAATAATAGACAGATGAACTAGAGAAAGACATCACTGTGGGCAGACTTGAATGAAGCACGTGGAGCGAGGAGAGGTCTTTCCAGGGAAGTGTACCAGCACACAAGAACAATACAGGATGAGAGAGAGCATAAGAGTGCATGCAGGAGGAACACAGCACACAGCCCAGACTGGAGAAGAGGAGGAAGGAGCAGGCTGCATGGAGCACCCAGCCCTGGCCATAGCCAGGCAAGGAAGAAAAGCCACAAGTTTTTAGCCCATAGGCAACAGAAGTCCAGGCCGACTTGGTAACACTTGTCCTTGATGAGAGGGAGCCTTGCTGGAAACCTGGACTTGGTGTTGGCCTGTTTTGTGGTATTTGGTTTACCGGACTAAGGTGAGGTGTCCAGGGGCCTGGGCAGCCATGAGGACCCTTGGTTCCTTATCCTCTCACTAATAAATCCTGTTTCAGTTAACCTGGTCCTGCACTGCTGGTGTATGGGTGGATGGACCTGACAGTGGCAGGCTTAAATATTAGCTTTTCCCTTGTGAGACAGTGTAGTTTGCCTGCTTCTGACCTGCTAACACAGGGACCTGCATTGTTTTTCTCAATGCTTCCACTGACACACATCAGCGGATGGTGTGGCATATCCTCATACCACCAGGCAGCTATCAGCTCCCTCAGGGTGACCCTACTCCCAGCTGCTGTGGCTGGAAACTCATGACACCTTCCATATTCAGGTCATATTTGGGGTCACAAATTAGCAATGTGGGGAACCTGATGAGGTGGGGGTTAGGGCTTTGGAACTGGGTATACTCAAGCAAAATCGGGTGTTGAGTTCCATGGTCACAAGACTCATGGAATTGATCTAAGATCCTACTGAGTAGCACCTCTGCTTTGAGTGTCCATGCATCCATCAGGTAGATGAGCCACACAGTTTAGTGTTTAAGCTTCAATAAGGCAGTCTCTGTCTTAGAAATTTAACTCTCTATGACAAATCTTAAACTCTGTGCCTCAGTTTCATGTTGGGATGAAAAGGGAATGGACATGTTGGGAAGGACATGTTGGGAATGGATCACCCATTCTCCCATTCAGGGGGATGAAAACAAAGTGAAATAATAAAGATCAGGTGCTGAGAAGCAACTTAGAACTGACACCTGGATCCAGCCTAAAACAGAACAAAGAGTGAACAGATGTTTGTTGTTGAAGATCCTGAGGATGACAAAACATGTTTTCTGGCATGTTGGGGTCCTACACAGGTGTAGTACCTGGGTACCTGTATCCAAGTGACAAGAGAAACTCATCAAGTGTCAGGTGAAATGTCTTTCAGACATACCGAGGGCTCAGAATTCCACCCTTTAGACCCTGAGGAGACACCTGGGGGTGTCTACGCAGAGATGTGTCACATGAGATGCACATTTTATGTGAATTGTCAAAAGTGGAAAATTAATGCCACTAGATCAAAAATATAGTAATGGGGTAGAGTTACTGTGCAGGTAACACCAGTTTGCTCACTGGAACTCTCCATCCCAAAACTGACAGGAAGCCAACGTTCAGGATCACAATATTAGAGGGTGGCTTTTAAGGGAAAGCTGAGACTTATTTACCTCTCCAAACCTATTGCTACAATGTGGGGTTCCAGACAGCAGAATATTGTTTAAAAGCAATTACCTCATACCATTTTCAGGCTGGTGACTTAAGTTTCTCTTCTGTTTATCATAGACACAAGAAATCAAGTTTTCCTTATGTTCATTAAATACGTTAGATTTTGCTTTGCTTGCCTGGCTAACATGGTGCTGTCTGCTTGGGATGCTCAATTCTGGACTCCATCTTATTTTACTTTAATAGAATCAGTCTACTAATGGTGGGATTTCAGTATAGACACAGAGGTATGGATATGGACAAATATAAAAATAGATGGAGATGGAGATGAGTATAGATGAGAATATAGATGGAAATGTCTTTGTAGCAGCTAAGTGCTTCACACATTCATTATTTCATAGGATAACAAGATAGCCTCTTGGCTCTGGAGAAGCTCCTATTTAGGAATTTGGAGTAATTCTCCCATTTGCCTTTTGCTAGGATCAGCAGGTACTCCTGCTGATAAGAAATTTCAGAGGAATGATACTGAAACTCAGACAAGCAGGAAGAGCAAGGCAAAGGCTGGAGGCAAAAGGACAGATGGCATGTCCTGCGGGGAGAAGAGGGCATTTGGGGGCATTCACACAGCACCGCAGCACATGATGCTGTGTTTCCATCATGGCAGCACTCTTCCCAGTATCTGACCACACCCACATGAACAGTAGGTCAGTATCTATTACTATCCCCAGTTTACAGAAAACTATATTTGGTACAGTTTACAGTTTACAGAAAACTATAAACTGTACCAAATACTGCTCATGAATTAAAACTGAAGAAATTCTAACTTCCTTTATTAGAAAAATACTCTAGCAAGAGTCATCTGAGGGTAAATGACATCTCATTCCCCTTTCTTTAAAAAGAACAGGTAAAGATTACAGGAATGTGAATTTGAAAGCAGGAAAACCAAACCTGAAATTGTCATAGTGGTTTAATGGGGCAATTGCCCATCTACAGGGGGCCTAAATTTGACCAGCTGACAGGTGAGCATCACCATTGAGAAATGGGGCACAAGGCTAGAGCACATCAGAGACAGGAGCAAATTTAACTACCTCACAAGGGAAAATCTGGTATGTAAACACACCACTGCCAGTTCTGTCCACCCTCACATCACCAGTGCAAGACCAGGTAAACAGAAACAGAAATTTTGATGAAAGGATAAAGAACCCAGAATCCCCAGGGCTGCACAGGCCTCTGGATGCCTCACCCCAGTCCAATAAACCGAACAACACAAAACAGGCCAACACCAAATCCAGGTTTCCAACAAGCCACCCTCTCGACAGGGACAAATGTTTCCTTGTAGGTTGGTCTATGGGCCAAAGCCTGTGACTTTTCTCCTCTCTTCAGAGTGTGTGTCCCTCATTCTGTTGCATGCACTCTTATGCTCTCTCTCCTCCTGTGTTCTTCTCATGCCTGCGCTCTCCTCTCTGGAAGCTTCTCCACTCGCTCCATGTGCTTGCTGAGTCTCCACCTACAGTGGTATCTTCCTCTAGCTCAGCTGCATCTTATTACAAAGATGGGGCCACATTCCCCCCCCCCCCAATTCAACCTTGTCACCCTTTTACAAAACAGTCTGCAATGATCCCAAAACAACTCTTCATGGGTAGGGAACATGGTACTTAGGAGAAAGAGCAGCTGTGGCAGAGGTCATAGAGGCATATTTCAGTTTGGGGTGTTTTGCCAACAGGTGTACCTGCTGATCCCAGCAAAGGACCATTTGGAGAAAAGGGCTGGGCCCAGAGCACATGAACCAAATGTGACCATCAAATCATGGTCCTGATGGTAGAAACTGCAGAGAGACTCCCTGTGGAGGAGCAGAGTAGGTGACAGGAATGATAGGTAACTCAACAGTTACACCATTCCCTTGGGATCCAGACCCAGAACAGAGCTCAGAGGGATGGGACAGCATCAAGAGCAGGTACAGCTGGCTGGTCAGGGTTCTTTGAGTTCAATGTCTCTAAGGAGGTAGTCTCTGGCCAGGCACCATGGCAGAGGCTCCAAGCAGTTCCCAAGTCCATGCACCTACAGGCACTGTGGTGATGGCCTTGAAAGCCAAAACCAGAGCAGGAAATGCTTGCCAGTCAGGTGGGAGAGTGGTGCTTGCTGCTGCCCTCTTGAAAGGTCCCTCATGACCAGATGCAACTGAAATCAGTGACAGCCATAATCCCTGGAGGAGAGGTGACTTCCATGTGGCACCTATTTAGTGGCATCAGCAAACAGCTTTTAAAGTACAGCAGTCTTCCAGCAAGCACAGCAGTCTTACAGAACCTCTTCTAGGACTGGTCTGGTTTCTGACTGATGGAGCTAATATGCTTTCTGGAGAGGTAGCTGGATGATGCTTCATTGTCATAACCAGAGACCGAGCATCTGTGTCCTGAGTCTCCTGAATTTAAAGATCATTAAATAAGAAATATTCCAAACCCATTGTGATAAAGTCTGTTAAATTAAGACAAACTATGATCAAATGAGAATAGCAGTTGATGATCACTTTCATTTAAGAAGTTAACATTTTTTTCCTTTGAGTTCAAAATTCTTGGAAAACAAAACCAGCAGGCTGTCCAGAGCTGAATAGAATCCTCCTGGTGCAAAGTGTATTAAGAACTTCTGAGAGCCGATTATTAGTATGGTTTGGATCCTTAATTCAAAGCATGTCTAAATGCTTTGAGGCTTACAGGCAGATTTTTGTGATTATATGGAGAACTGCATATAAATGATAGGAAATGTGAAATAAACAAAACACCCCTGTGCATGAAGGACCACCCACAACAGTGACCCTCAGAAGAGAGGCAGTGGAAACAGAGGATGACAGAAAAATGGCCCAGTGTCTAGTAGGAAAGAAAGATGGTTTAATTTCCCTGCTATGCAAGTCCCACTTCTATTTTAGTGGCTATAGTCATTAAAGCCATCTAGAATTCAGCTTTAAAAAAAACACTTATTAATTCCCTTTTCAATGGGTATCCTTAATAGTTTTGAACATATCATTATTGTGTTATGTTGAAAACTTAGAAGGGATATTTTTAGTAACACCGATCTATATCCAACTAGCAACTGTTTTCTATTTTTAAAGGTAATGTTTTGTACGCAATATATTTTACAACCCAAAATCCCCATTCCTAAACACACACTCATTACAAATATACAAACATATAAACAGACAAACACAATATTTTATGATTTGGTAACAGATCCTGAATTTTTCAAATCAAAATAAATTTTCAAATTTAATTTGAAAATTTCAAATCAAAATCTGAATTGAGAGTCCCATGAGAGCAATATTGGATTTTAGCCCACATATTTTGCCCTGCATCTTAAGGCACTGATATTAGAAATGTATCTTTAAATGAGGATATTTTTGTTATAAATAAATGTGGACTACAACAAATATGTAATAGCTCTTTGGTTGTGTAACAATGCATCCCTAGACAGTACAATCAGCATAATAGAATGTTGAAAATTAATTTTAGAGGCTAATAGTTCAGATCCACAAGTCCAGCCCCTGCTTGAGTAATGGTTCAGTCTAGAAATTCACTTTCTTTCTATTCCTTTCTTTCCCTTGATTCCTCAGGGGAGAGAAGTGCAGCTTTCCAAGTACAGCTTTCCAAGACAGAGCTTGGAACTTCCAGGCAGGTACGTCTCAAGATGCCAGACCAGTTTCCCTTTCTGTTCCTCCTTTTCCTCTCCCCCCTTCCCCCCTGAGGTGGCACCATCTTCCTCCAGCACCTGTCTCTGCAGGTAGATTACTCCTGATAAAAATACTAACCAGATTGCATGACCATCTAGTCTGAGACCTTCATTCTAACCTGATGATGTCTGCAAAGATTATTTCCAAATAAAGTCACACTCTTAGGTATAGAGTGAGGGGTGGGGAGGAGGTTAGAACTTCTAAGTATCTTATTTTTGGATGTGGGGGGATATCAGTGCATACTTCATTGCATACTTCAGCCCACAGCCTGTGCCTTGTTGAAATTAGGCACACGGGACATTGATGAGACATCATCCATCTATACAGACTTCAGCTTAATTGGGAGTTACTGGTATTCAATAGCTGAGGAACAGTCATTTTTTTCTCAATAAGTAAAGCAAAATCATGTGTTCAACAGTGTGTTTCAGATCACACTTACATCTTTACATTAGATCATCTCTCATCAGTCAGTGTGGAAACACCTGAGCATTTCTGAAGACACTGAGGCATTTAATTCCTTGTTACACTTCCCAGTAATTAAGGCTGTTTCTGAATTCTATCTTCTGAAATCCATGGTACCTGGTTTTAAAAGGTTGATTTCACCTGTTCTCGCTCAAATTTCCACTTCAAGTTCTACTGATGGGGATTGTTCTCCATGCCTACATCAGTGTCTGGAATTTTTAAAGCAAGTATGTTCTTCAAAATCCCTGATCAAATAGAACAAAAGACATTAGCCAGTGTGAAGTAGACTGTTCACCCTGACACACTCAGTCTTCTGTGTCCTGATACATATGGAAGAATGAGGGGAGGGTGGTCTGACCTTCACCCTGGCCATGGATTTCTCTTAGTGCATCACGTCTCATGGGAGACACACTTGAGGAAGGACTGCCATTAAATCTACTGTAAATAAAATTCTCAAATCTTATATCATAAGCCATCATCATAAGTCAGATATCCATCATAAGCCATCATCGTAAGTCAGATATCCAGCTCCCACATTTAGTTCCCTTTTCAGTGTTATGACCTTTGATCTATATGAAAAGATTCAAATATTATCCTCATTTTCTGTTCTTTTCATCTTATACTTAGTAAAAAATTCACCAAACTTCTCCACTTTTTTCTCCTTACTTGTCAGTAAGCTTGGTGAACTTAAGTAGGCATGTACTTGCCTCCTGGCATCCCAGTCTCTGGGAAATTACCCTTCCCCCTTTCAGAAAAGAAAATACTGTTCCTCTTCTCCTTGGCTGGTTGGAGCCTGTCCCCCACCCTGACCAGGACTGAGGGAGACAGGAGCATCTCAACCCCCTTGGGGCAGGGCTGTAGACATGGAGCAGAGCAAGAGAAAGAGTCATCTCTGAAAGTCTGGCAGTCATAGAAATAAAGTAAAAATAATAAAAAGGAAAAGAAGGAAACAAAGGAGAAGAGAGAAAAACTTTTGGTTTCCTGAAAACTGCGAGCTGTGAAAATCATTTCAGTAGGTATTTCATTCAGGCAGCTATCACACTTTCATCTTCTTTGGTGAGCCAAGTTGGAACTCATTTTCTATCTTGGGCAATGGGATATTTGTGGGTTTTACTTATTAGCAAAGCATCAATGATATAGCTCATACTTACTCAAACAGTACTTGATATGGCTGAATACTTCTCCACTCATAAGAAGCCTGAAATTCAAAGAAAATAAGCAATAATGTGGCCATCTCCATATCTTCCTTGAGGAACCTCATTTGCAAGTACAATGAATTGTACTTTTTCTTCAGTCAGTCACTTAAGAGCATATGTTGCTTCATTTGCATTTTTCATAAATCTAAGCAGAGTACTCAATAAATATTTGTTAACTCATTCCCTCGATATCTTAGTAGATAATGCATCATAGAGTTCACTGATTATAATTCATGGCTCCATCTCCAATTAAAATGCATTCACCATCACTCAGAGAGAACACCCATCTTAAGCTCTGCTACATGAGATGTGTTTCCAATTGAACATCCTGTTGAGGGATTTCCTTCATCCTTGTTGTTGGCAGCCAGTTTCCCCTGAGCTTGAAATATTAACCTCCACAGACTAGTTTCTTTTGAGCGGATTATCAAGATTAACAATCATTCTATACCTACTATTCCACAAGGAAAGCTTTCTACTCAATTTCTCCAGGGAAACAAATACACACTTCCTACTCTTGCTGATATGTTGGTTATCTTATGTTGTTTCTTGTTGTTTCAGCTGCTGCTGCTATTATAATGTTCAATTTGGGGAACTAAATTTTCTGAATAATATCGAGGACATCCTCACAAAGCTGATTTTTCTTGAAAGACTAGAAACAGTCATCTTTCTGGACCTTCAGGAGTAAGGTGGTCTCTTGATTCCTATATATTTCCATTTCACAGGACTATCGGGACCCCTCCTCATTTCCTGCATTCCTCGCCTAACAGCAGCTTTAGCAAACATTAATCAAACACCTCTTCTTTCCTAGCTTCTGTCTTTGGAATTATTAGAAACACAGCTTTAAAACTTACCTTGGTTCTCTGTTTTTTGTTTTTTTTACCAAATATGCCTTTTTTTTCCTCAACATGAACCTTAGCTGTCTAATTCTGATTTTGTTTCATAACTGGCTAAGATAAAGATTTGTTTGCTGCAATAGAGAATTAAAATATGAGAGTTGATACCCAATTGGATCTGTTTATTTCACCTACTCATCTGGGTGGAAGATTCAGGGTCTGTATGGGGCCCCAGGTGTCAGGGACACACACATGATCTTCAGTCTTGTTCTGCCATCCTTCATGAGTCGCCTCATTCCAGAGGCCCAAGACAACCCCAAATGGCACCTGCAGTCCTGCCAGCCAGAAGAGAAGGGAGAAGGGATGCGGACCCCACCCAGAAGCTTCAGTTCAGATGGTTATACTTCCTGGCCAGATAGCATAGAAGACATCACTCTTGTTCCACTAAAAGCCAGAGGGTCTACGATCACCCAAAAAAAAAAAAAAAGTGTGTTATCAGGGTCAATCAGTGGTCTTAGCATGCACAGGATGGACTTACTTTCTTCTTTCTACTTCTTGACTTAACTCAGCTGGTGTAGGGCTACTCTTTGAAATGAGAAGCTATTCTACCTTATCCTTAGTAACAAAATAGGTCATTGTTACAAAAGTAAAAGCAGAGATTAATGAAATAGAAACCAAAAAGACTATCGAGAAGATAAAACCAAAAGCTGGTTAATTTGAAAAAATAAATAAAATCGACAACCCCCTGGCAAGGCTTACAAAGAAAAGAAGAGAGAAAACTCAAATAAACAGTATCATAAATTAAAAGGTAGATATTACAACAGACCCAACAGAAATCCAAAAGATAATTAGAGACTATGAACATCTATATGCAAACAAATACAGCAATCTGAAAGAGATGGACAAATTCCTGGAACAATACAGTCATCCAAAATTGAACAAAGAAGAAATAGAAAACTTAAACAGGTCAATCACAAGCAGTGAAATTGAGGCAGTCATCAGAATTCTCCCTAAAAACAAGAGTCTAGGTCCAGACGGTTTTACAAATGAGTTCTACCAAACATTCAAAGAGGAACTAACACCAGTACTATTAAAGCTCTTTCGAAAAATTGAGAAAGAAGGAAAGCTACCAAATACCTTCTATGAAGCAAACATTACACTAATTCCAAAACCAAATAAAGATAGTGCAAAGAAAGAGAACTAGAGACCAGTCTCCCTAATGAACACAGATGCAAAAATTCTAAACAAAATCCTGGCAAACCGAATCCAACATTGCATAAAAAGGATCATCCATCATGACCAAGTGGGATTGATCCCAGGAACACAGGGATGGTTCAACAATCAAAAATCAATCAACATAATCCACCACATCAACAAAGACAAAAACAAAAACCATATGATCATATCAATAGATGCAGAAAAAGCATTCGATAAAGTTCAACATCCTTTCATGATGAAAGCCCTGGAAAAAATCGGTATAAAGGAACATACCTGAACATAATAAAAGCTATATATGACAGACCCACAGCAAATATAATCCTCAATGGGGAAAAACTGAAACCATTCCAATTAAGGTCCAGAACCAGGCAAGGATGCCCACTCTCTCCACTCCTTTTCAACATAATTCTGCAAGTCCTAGCTAGGGCAATAAGGCAAGAGAAAGACATAAAAGGAATCCGAATAGGGAACGGAGAAATGAAGTTATTATTATATGTGGATGATATGATACTCTATTTAGAGAACCCAGAAAAATCGACAGAAAAGCTGATTGAAATAATAAACCGATTCAGTAAGGTAGCTGGATACAAAATCAACACACAAAAATCAACAGCATTCATATATGCAAAGAACCAATCAGAAGAAGAAGAATTTAGAAAAAACACTCCATTTACCATTGCACCAAAGAAAATCAAATACTTGGGAATTAACCTAACAAAAGAAGCAAAAGACCTATACAAAGAAAACTATAAAACATTCTTAAAAGAAATAGAAGATGGTGTTAAAAAATGGAAAGACATTCCCTGTTCATGGATTGGAAAAATCAATATTATCAAAATGGCCATACTACCAAAGGCCATCTACAGATTCAATGCAATTCCAATAAAGATCCCAATGACATATTTTAAAGAGAAAGAACAAAAATTACTGAAATTCATATGGAACAACAAAAGACCCCAAATAGCCAAAACCCTTTTGACAAACAGAAGAGAGAATGGAGGTATTACTATTCCAGACTTCAAACTGTACTACAAAGCCATTATACTTAAAACAGCATGGTACTGGTACAAAAACAGACAAACAGACCAATGGATCAGAATTGAATACCTAGAAATAAAACCACACATATAGGGTCAACTAATCTTTGACAAAGGGGCAAAAAACATACCCTGAAACAAGGATAGCCTCTTCAGTAAATGGTGCTGGGAAAGCTGGATCAAAACCTGTAAAAAAATGGACCAGGACAACACCCTCACCTGTACAAAAATTAACTCAAAATGGATAAAAGGACCTGGAAGTGAGACCTGCAACCATAAAATACATAGAAGAAAACCTGGGCAAAACCCTTCATGAATTTCACCTCAGAAATCCATTTGGGGAAACAACTCAGCTGGCAAAAAAATGAAGGAAAACATAAACAGCTGGGACTATATAAAACTAAAATGTTTCTGTTCAGCAAAAGAGACAATAAACAAAACAAAAAGAAACCCAAGTGACTGGGAGAAAATTTTTGCCCTCCAGACAAGTGACAAGGGTCTGATAACAAAGATCCACGAAGAGCTCCTACAGCTCAATAAAAACAAAGGAAAAAGGCCACTCAAGAAATGGGGAGAAGAACTGAAAATAAACACCAAAGAGGAGATACAGATGGCTAATAGGCATATGAAAATAGGCACATCACTAATAATCAGGGAAATGCAAATTAAAACCACACTGAGATACCATCTTACACCAGTAAGAATGGCCCATATAAATACAACAGACAACAACAAATGTTGGCACGGATGTGGAGAAAAAGAAACTCTCCTACACTGCTGGTGGAAGTGCAAACTGGTCCAGCCACTATGGAAGACTGTGTGGAGGACCCTCAAACAATTGAAAGTGGACTTACCATTCGACCCAACAATCCCACTACTAGGAATCTACCCAGAGGACATGAAAACATTAATTCAAAAGGACACCTGCACATGCATGTTCATTGCAGCTCTGTTTACAATTGCAAGATTTGGAAACAAACCAAATGCCTCAAAAAAGATGATTGGCTAAAAAAAATATGGTACATATATACAATGGAATACTACGCATCCATCAAGGACAAACATGCCATTTGCAGCAACCTGGATGGAACTATAGGGAATCATATTAGCAGAAATAAGTCAAAAAGAAAAAGAGAAGTACAAGATGGTCTATATTTATATGATGGATATAGGGAAAAACAAACAAACAAATAAGAAAGAATGAAAACAACCAATGGGACTGAACCATGGAGCGAGAGAGGAAGAAGGGGAAGAAGTTGGGGGAGGTGAAGAGCACAAAAGATCAGGATGGTTAGCAAATGTTAGTGAAGTGGGAAAGCCCCAGGGTACACAATAATGTACTAATGTAATATAAATAAATTTTAAAAAATTTACCAGATATCAGAAGAGAACAACAGGCCAAACAACTAACAACTGGACATCAACTTAACCAATCACAAATCACAGAAAAAGGGGAGATGGAGTGACTGGAGGGGGGATACGAAGGGGGGAGGAGGGATCAATGGAACTATAAACTAAGATAAAGTTTCACAGTTAAGCATCCTTTATCTCTGGCTAATAGCTTCTGCCTATTATAACAAACCTCTATACTATAATTAGCAGTAGCAGCTGCCTAGGCAGTTCCAGGAGGGGCAAATTTTAGGTATTTTTCTTATTAATGGGGCAGATCACCATGTAGCAAGCTGCCATAGTCTATTGTGAATCCAGAGATTTTAACAGATACCCATGAAGTCTACATAAGTTTATCTTTTTCACTTCCACAAATAATTATACGGGCCTCAGTGGGACAGTGGAGGACACTGTGCGAGATGAAACAGTACAGCCAGAGTGGGCCCTGCTCACTCCAGTCCTGCCTTTGCTACAGTACCTTCTCCCACTCCTCATTAAGCACCTGACCTGCATACAGGAAAAGAACTGAGTATGGGATGAGTTTGGCATTTTCTCTGCCTTTATCCAAGGTGTTCTCATTGAGGGACCACTTGTTCAAAAGATGGAAAAATCAACTTTAAGGGAGAAAGAAAGCAAAATAATTATCAGTAGCTGAGAAAAGGACAATTAGGAACTGCTTGCTATTCATAGTCATTCCAATAGCAGTGAAAACTCAAAATGTAAAATCTAGTTTTGATGTGTTTTATGGTCCAAGCTACCCTGACTCCCAGCACATTTTCCATTTAGACACCTGCTGCCAGCTGCCTGCATCCAAGGGTTCAGCCTGCAAGTCAAATGTGGAGTACATGCTGCTTCACAGGGAAATGCTGAAAATGGTTGGAGGTGCTTGCACACCTGAGTCAAAGCCATAAATAACGAGGCACAGCCTTCACTGCACCCACAGAATTTTGCTATATTGGGGAGTAGCCTTGCCCACCTACAGAATAGGCCACCAGTTGTGGTTAGCATTCTGGTCTTTGAATTTACAGGACATAAGCGACAGGAAATGTGCACCAATTAGTCTAAAGCTTTGAGGAACCACAGCATGCCATTTATGGCCTAGAAGCACAAAGGTCACCTCTCACCATGGCAGCAGGGAGGGCTGTTCAAAAACTCAGTCCAGGCCACTATCACTGCTCGGGGAATCCAGGGATGCACTGATTTCCTCTGCTCTATGCTATTAGGCATGTTTTCCAAAGGCCAAGGCACTATTTTTGAGGGTCATGCTTAACGTTCTTTTTTCATATTGAGAATGAAACCAAATAAAGCAGACCTAACTGAATGTTCTGTGCAACACATCAACACTTACTAAACAAACTTGACTTCCACATTCTATAATGTGAAAAATAGCCTGATGCCCTGGGAGATAAGAATGGGTGGGCACAGAGGGGTGTTATGACCCCAGAGTTTGTGATACAGGTACAATTTTTCCCCAGGATGAAATTTCACTTTGATGAATTTTCCGGTCTGGGTGGAAAGATGCCCACAAATTGAAAGAACCGGACAATTCTAGTGAGTTAGGCGAGCCACTTGAAAAAGGAACAAATGTCCTATTGCAAGTAAAATGAGTAATGGAGATTTGTGAATGGCCTATTAAAGAAAAGTTGGGTCATGAAAAACACACAGCTTGCATCTTGAGGGGTGAGAGATGACTATGATGGCTCATCTGATCTACCTACAAATAAGCTTCTTACTCCTCACACTAGGCTTCCCTTAATGCCCTGCAGCATTCTAGCTCTTGAATACCTTGGTTTTGTCCTTGTGAAATATCTTCTTAGTTAGTCTCTCTTTCTTACACCTATATGTTAAGTCACAGGTTTTCTGCTGGGCAACTGATATTTTCAAATACCTCTCCTCAGAGTTGGGGGTCTGGGAGCTATAGGGCTAACAGGAATGTGCCCTAGAATGAAATGAGAAAGGGCTGCTGTTCACCACAGAGGCCTGTCTTCTCTGCCCACTAGCTCTGACTCTTCTCTTTCTTACATATTGTCACTGAACTTATAGGTTTACTTATAGAATACATGGTATTCTAGAAATTCCAGAGTTCTAAGTGGATCACTGAAGAAAAGGCTGCAAAGATATTTCCATGGGAATTACTGGTCAAAATAAACTAGAAACAACATGATTAGACATCCATACAAATTTTAGTCAAACAGTTGAGGATATTTTTTTAAAGAGAAGATGATTCAAAAATATTTCATAGTGCTGGCTTTGACTTTTTGTTTTCATATTCAACACAAAGATATGAATTATAGCTTTTCTCAGAACTGGAATATAAGATAGATTTCAGATGAGGTGTTGATTAGATGATATGATTATTGACATCATCCTTGGAATTTGTAATATTAATGTAGGGACATAGAACAAGCACCAAGTTTGACATCCATCCACATGGAAAGGGTCAATGTAAGTCAGCAGAGCAATACACATCAAAATATTGAACTGCAATAAGCCTAAGTGAATGGAAATTAAAGTCAAGAAAAATTATTAATTAGCAGCATTATTCACAGTGCCCAAGGCATAGAATCAACCTAAATGTCTACCAGTGAATGACTGGGTAAAAAAAAGTGTAGTATATATATTCAGTGAAAAAAACTACTAAACATAGATGGACTGTGTCATTTGTGACAACATGGATAAACCTTGAGGTGATATAGCTAAGAGGAATAACTCAAATGAAAGGCAATTACAGATGGTTTTGCGTGTGACATGTAAAGAACCAAAAAAACAGATTGGAAAACACAATGAAAATAACTCAGACTCTGAACATAATGGTGTGCACCATTGGGGGAGAGAAGGGAAAGAGAAGGGTGGGGGAGAGAAGTAGATGGGACCAGGGAGAACCAGATCCCTGGTCTAGAGATCTATGCAAAATGAGTAAGGCACCCTCCTTTACCAGTGGGGGAGGAAAGTCACAGAGATGTCGGGGACATCCCATGGCAGGACTAAAAATCATGGAAGAAAAAGAACTGCACCAGCCATTCACTTGAGTCTGTCCTCACTGGGAGTTGGGTTCCCAATGCCAGAACTATAGGACTCAGAAGCAGTATCATGTTATAGTTATAAAAGTAGATGACCATATAAAGAAATAGACAAACAGCATGAATAAGGAGGTACAGACCCAGTGAACACAAGGATCTGGACAAAAGATTTAATACCATAGGAAGCATCAGAATCAAGGAGCCCAGAGAACACTTCAAACACCTATCATACAAGCAGTTCCTGATGTGATCAACCTGGCTGCCCACCTCACAGTTACTCCTGAAGATCTGAGCAGCCTGGCCTGTTGCATTCCAGGTGCACAGGGCCCCATGCAGGAAAAGGACATTGTTAAAAAAAAAAAAAAAAAAAGACAAAGTAGTGGCCCGACTCTCTGTCTACCCCTTCAGCAAGAGAGGAGTTGGAGTGACTAGAGTGAGAAGTAAGACCCGGGAAGTAAGGAGGTCATGTAGGTCATGTCTTGAGGAGAGGGCCATAACTAAGGAGAACAATCACTACACAAAGATGACTGATGTTGTAAGAAACTAAAAACTAAACATTAAAAATAAATAAGAATTTTGTTAAAGAATTAAACTTTGCATTGTCCAAAAAGAAAACAGTCACAGCTTTTAGCTCAGAGGTGCCCCAACTGTAAATGGTGGCTTCACAGACAGCAACCTAGTCCTGTGATCCCGAGCTCCACAGGGAAGTGCAAGTTGGCTTCTCCCCAGGCACCTGCCACTAGCCTCAGTGTCCAACTGAGAGCAGGGTCTCAACCACCTCCCCGGACAGACAGACAGATGGTCATGTTCCTGCATGTTCTTTACCATTTAATCCAGAGAGCAACCAGTGGCCCAGCTGCGGGCTTCACCCTAGGCAGATCTTACTTGCCAGCGGCCAGCAACCAGTTGTGTTCCACCTCTCTGCTTTAACACAGACACTGGCTAGCTTAGGAAGTTCAGCAGGTCCTGCAGGAACCAGCTTTCAGCCAGCGATGCAGTGCACAGAAAACAACCCTCCATCAAAAACAGTGATGCCTGTTGCAATGCTTTAAACTAAAAGGAAAGAACCTTTTCCCAAGAATAATTCTTTCCACCAAACCAACTATGGGACAGAGGCCACCTTATTGCGTGGGCAATGCTTGGAGGAGCTGCAGCCACCATGCCCAGCATCCCGAGGCTGGGAGCTCCGGGGCACAGCTGTGGGCCTGGCAAGTCTAGGAGCACCTTGTGTCCACCTAAGTGTCACCTAAAGCAAAGTGCACTTGCCCCGCGAGCTGGGCTTTTACCCAGAGTGGGGGGAGGTGCACAAAATAAGAGGCCCAGACACGGCTGAGTGTCAGCCCACCGGCTGCAGACAGGTGGCGCTGTTTACCGAGGGGGCAGCCTTAAGGAACTCAGGTGCCCCTGGCCTCAGGTCCTCAATGTCTTCCATTAACAAGCACAGAGAACCACACCCAAAGACAAAAAAATTCATGAGACACTCCCTAATTGCCACTGCAATAATAGAACCCTTGTGGTGGCCTTCAACAGTTAATCATTGAATTAGAGGCACTTTGCTAAGAGTTCTAGATTCTCCTGTGAATCTCCTCTTCTAGCCCCCACACTGGGAACTGCAGCTGGACTGGACTTGGTGATCAGAGAAGTAAAATCGCAGTGATGCACAGAGGAGCTGATGGAATTTGGAGAGCTGAGTGTGACGCTATTTTTGTTTACAACTCCATTCAGCCCACTGATTGTTTTTCAAGGCCTGGTATCTTTTTCTGGCTCCCTCTTTCCGGGAAATTAAAAAAAAAAAAAAAAAAAGTAACTCAGCTCACTCCTCATGGAAATCCTGACAAAGATGTTCTTTCTCTGTCTGCTCTGTAATCTGCAAAGGGGCACAAATGAAATGCTAACTCTCCTTTCTCTCATGCATCAAGTCATCTTAATTTGGAGAAATATCACAACTGGGAATATCACAGTGTGAAATTTCTATATATGTTATTTTTCCACTTTACATTATCTGCCAGGAGAAACTATAAAGAGCAGGATTCATGAACAAATTTTAGAAGCACTGAGTTCTCCAGCTCACTTTTTTTATTAAGATTTTTGAAAATCTCTAATTTACATATAAGTTTGGAGCTACACAGTGATTGCTTAAAGGTATGACCTGCTGAAAGGGCTCTTAAATGAAAATATTAGAAAATACTACAGGAATTACTCTCAGAGCATGGGACAGGGTCTGAAGAGGAAACCTAGATATTCAGAAAGCAGGAGAGAGTCAGAGGATTTGACCATGACCTGCTCTGACCACTCACCCTTAAGCCAACAGAGAATGTCTCTGAGATGAACTATGCCATTTCCTTGAGGAGATATAGAATACAAGGAAGGTGCCTGATCACTTACAATGATATCAGGGAGACTTGTGATCCTCCTGAATGTGGCTGAGACTCAGCTGGTACCTGACAAGGCTGAGTTCCAAGATAAATTTTAAACACTCTTCTTGGTCCTGCTGAACAGCAGGAAACATGGGCATTGCTTGCCTGAGAATTATGTTGAAAACATCCACAGCTTCACATGCATGGTATCCTGTTAAGGATCTGCTGCCAACAAAATTCTGGAATCCTGAGCAAGTCTCTCCCCCTGGGGCATGCACAGAAGGGTAGAGTACTGATGGCTTGGACATCACCATCGATGGGGCAAGGGCCAATGTAACAGCTCTCTGTGATCTCCACCTGCAGGCAGCCTTGATTGAGTTTGTTCTGTCTTTATAAACACTGCAAGCCATGTAGAGATAGATGTCATTCTCAGTCCTGGTGCCAATGAGGTCATTAATTTCATCCTATTTTCCTTCCAGAGCAATAGAGACAACCAAACAACAGAGAGAGGGATATCTCAATTTCCAGACATTTTTCAAGAATAGTTAATGGAACATGATGCTTGAGTGCATTCCAACTTGAGGACAAAAAATATATATATATATTTGTCAAAGTTCTATCAGTGAATGTAGTCACTGTATCAGATATCTAGGACACAAGCCAGGGAGAATGTGGAGAAGTGCAAATGAATGCACTGCTCCAAACAGGTACTTAAATATATCACCCCTTCTCTGAAGGAATGAAGGAGCTCTAAGCCCTTGAATGCCTTTCTACCAATAGCAATTATGCAGAATAGTCGATGAACTTGGTGAATGAATGAAAGAATGCATGAATGAATGAATGCATGAATGAATGAATGAATGAATGAATGAATGAATGAATGAATGAATGAATGAATGAATGATGAAGCCACCCTGGAGTACTGAAAGGAGCATGCATCTGTCTGCTGGACCACCCAAACTCTGGCTGTCCAAAACTGGCTCACTTTCCAGCTGTGTGAGCCCTCATCTCTCATGTCTATTACCTCTTCTACAAAATGAGGAACATGGTTTCCTTTATAGTTTAACAGTCTAAATCAGTGAGCACATCATTTGTGAACTATGAATATAGACCAGGCCTATCTACTTTCTAAGAAACTGTCCAGGGTTTCAGATTGAGTTTACCATTATCCTGAAATATAGAGGCTACATTCAGGTATTTGCCTGCTCTTCGCACAATCATCAGCAGCACTAAGAGGAAGATCCCCCATATCTGACATCTGTACAAAGAAAGGAGGAAAATCATCCTTTCTGCAGATGAAAACATTGGTGCTTTTGCTACAATTAAACCCTTAAGTGAGCTAAACTGTCCAAAAAGCAACAAATTCTTCAGTGAATTGGAAATGCCTACACCCCCACCAAGACCCCATAGTAAAGAAAATGCTGGGCAAACCAGACAAGCAGATGTTATTTTCTCACTGGTTTATGCATTATTCATTTTTCCTGTTACATATAGAAAATATTCTGCAGCTATCTAGAAGAAAACTTTTGAAACAAACTAAACCCTCATGGTTAACATTCTTCATTTTTCAAAACACTAGCTGAGCTCAAGCTTAAAATAACCCCAGAAAGATGGTATCACTGTGTGCTCCATTTCACTACAGATGGGAAAACGGGGGTACCAAACATTTAGCCACTTGTCCAAGATGGGAAGCTGGTAAGAAGTACCACCAGAGTGAACTGAGAGAGGAGAATCTCTGTCTGACAACACACTGAACCGGGCCAGATTTGGCGGTGCTGTAACTAACACCAACTCAGTGAAGATTGCTATTTGCTAAAATACAAGAGAGTTGCTTTGACTCCTCTCTACCTGGTCAGCTCCCTCAGCCTTATATTTGGATATCATCAGTAACTCTTAACTAACTTGACTCTAAACATAAAATATTCTGAAAATACTTAACAGATATGTCCCGAAGACCAATAAAACAGTGGCAAATAATAGTGAGTCAACGCTTGAATGACAAAAAAAATATTATTTGATTTCATGATTGAATTTCGTGCATATGACCAGCACACAGGCTAAAAATGAACTATACTGATATTGACTGATAAGGTACTCTCCATGACCCACTGACCATATGGAACATAAAGGGGTTAATATTCAAAGGAAACACTAAAAAAAAAAAAAGGAGACCCTGAAAATTACTGAGTGCCATCTAGCAGCTCCCACATTGGCAGCCATGCAGACACAGACCCAAACAATCCCACGATGTCACCGCAATTCCATCTTTCCGTGTCTCTATCAGTCTTGACTTATGGTTGTACTTAAATACCTGGCTCTGAGCTCATGATATATTTTCATAGTTCTCATTAAATTTCTAGGTAAACTTTCCAGAAACAGCTACACCTCTATGAACCACCCTGGATCCCAGGAAACATATTCCTGCAAGATTCTAGGCTGCTAGACTGCATTCAGCTCCACAGTTGGAAACAGCTATTAGAAGAGTTTATTTGACTAGACTCTTGCCCCAACTACAGGGAACATTTGGCAATGTCCAGATAGATTTAAGCTGTCAACACTGGGGAAGGGTTTGCTGGTAATTGGGGGGCAGAGGCCAGGGTGCTACTGGATGTCCTAGGAGAACCATACCTCTCATCACAGCAAGGACCAGCTTGCCCCAAACCTCAGGATCCTCCAAGTTGCGAAGTTCCATCTTAAACCTGGTCTATTAAGTCTGTTTGGGGAAAATGAGAATTCTGTCTGGACTTGTAAGCCAAATATTAACATGCTTGTATCTATAGGGAATGAGTCAAATGCCCTGTTGCTGTAAAAGCAATAAATGTATCCTTACATGAAATACATTTCTGTAGTCCTGATGCTGTTAAGTCTGAGGCGTGAGGAGCCAGACCATCACCTCTGTACTCACAGACAATTAGGAGAGAGCCTTGAAGGGTTATGCATAGAAAAAGGACACCCAGCAAGGAAAAACAGGTAGGAGGCGTGACAGGGAAGGGAAAGGAATTAACACCAGGTGCCCTCCTTGACACGAAGGATCCCTAGACCTCACCCTCTGCTCTCAGCTCCTTGGATGCTCCCTTGGTCAAGAATGAGCAGAAGGCAGATGGCCACATGTCTTGATGGCTCAGGCGGAGAAGGAAGATTGGTACAGAGAAGCAACTGCAAAATGTCCAAGCCAGTCCCCAGAGCACAAGACAGAGCTCTTCCCACACACGGTGTGTGTGTGAAGAGAGGAGCCCTTGCCAGGCTAGGAATGGGGCCGTGAGAGTGGAGGTGTGCCCATAGTAAAACCATTCTTGCGTAACCCCCCCCCCCCCACTACCAGCATTGTTCCACAGATGAGAAATCTGAGCTGTGAAAGTCGGGAGGAAATGGCCAACATCTACATGGCAGGCACCAGGAAGCATGAGCACCGGAAACAAGGTTTTCTGGTTCCCAATCATGTGCTTTTCCAGAAGGAAGCCCAACAAAAGGGAGGAGCTGCCTGACTCCCAGGGCCTGGACTGAGCGCAGGCAGGAGTTAGGCGTTGCTCAGCCTGCTTGTAGGTTGAAGACAGTTGAGAATAGGAAGTTCAGAGCTGGTCATAGGGAGCTTGTTTTTAAAACCGTTGTCTTTTCATCTCTGGGGCCACACTGTAAGGAAAAATGCCACCCAGGTATTTTTTTTTTACTCTTTGCCAGAGGCATCTCACCACTTGAGAGAAGAGATTGTCATTTATATAATACTGGAGTGGTTAATATTTATGCTTGGTTATCTGCCTGAGGACAAGTTGAGCTCATTTTCAGAAAATAACTAACAATATGCCTTGTAAAAGTAAGAGAAAAAATAACATGTCACCAAGCTGTTTTTGCTTTGACCTCAATAACCTTCTTTTCTATTTACCTTCTTTAATTGTCCCAAAAAAATTCTCAAGAGGGAAGATCATTTCTCTTTGTTCTTTATCTGGAAAATACTCAAATGAAATGGACTGGTCACTTTGTGATCAGCTCCTATAATCTCAATCAGAAGTAAAATAAATATAATTGGTATATTGAAGTTATTTTGATTGAAGGATCTAGCTACTAGATGCTAGATCTACTTGGATCTACTAGAGTTCAAAACCTTTCTACTCTAACCTCTAAGAAAGATCATCTGCTGAAATTTCAATACTTATATGTCACTTGTCTAGGGATCACATTAAATACCTTGTTAGTTATTACTCTATCCTAAGTTTTGACTTGAAACTCTAAATTCACCCATAGTCATGAAGAAGATATAATACTTATTATACAATGGACATATATTAAAACACTAAGGCAACTACATGGTGGTCGTTTTCTAAGCAACACTGGGAGAAGTGGAAATAGGAGGAGCAAGGGATGAAATTAAACACACTTATGAACACACATACAATTGCATGTATGTACACACATATATATACCAAACCTTTGGACCAAAGATTCCATTGAGAAATAGAGTAGATTGAATTCTCCCTCAAGTTGAGGCAGAGATGCAAAGACATCATTATATTTGCTGGAGAACACACAAACACAAAGACAATGTTGCCTATACAGTGATAGAAGGAAGAACAGAATTAGAATTTTAGTAGTGAGGTTAGTTTAGCATATCTTTCTTTATCATTGTATACCTTATAGCATCTCTAAATTATGTACAATACCTAATGCATTCTAGATACTAGATAAAGTTAGATAAAGGATTGTTACATTTTGTTGTTCAGAAAGATAATGACAAGGAGAAGTCATCAATTTTCAATGATAACACCTAAGCCTTATATAGTATTGTAGTGCAATGTTATTTCAATTAAAAATATATAAGGAAAATGTGCATGGGTTGTGTGCAATATTATGGTGTTTTATTTTAGGAACTCGTGTGTCCATAATTTGAGTATCAGAGTCCTGGAAGCAATCCCTTGTGGATACTGAGGGACAGCTGCATATCCTCTTCCCTGTGAGTAGTAGTTCTGACTAGGGAGTAGGCCTAGGAGGGGTGGAGGTGTTAAGTCATCAAAGAGATTTACCCTCAATTATGATACTTCAACTCTATAGGATATATCTTTGTAAGCTTCGTGTTGTTTTCAAGTCCTTTACAAAAGCACCAGTACTCTGTGGTGCAGACAAGGCTGTATTAACCCAGATGAAGTAAATGTTAACTGTGTTTGTGTAGTCATGGAAACCATCTTAGAGGAGGTGTCATTTGAATTTATTCTTAAGGATAAGAATCATCCAGTTAGAAATGAGATTGGGGACATCAAGAAAACAGCAATAGACTATGCAGAGACAAAGAAATGGGACAAAACACTGTGTTTTCTTAAGTTGGTAGGAGTGATAGGCAGAGTAAATATAGGGAAAAGGAATGTAGAGGAAAGGGTTCCTGTATTTGTGGGGTATTTGTAAGAGCATTTGTTCTGTGTAAGAGCATTTATTATTGTGCTTGTAGAATATTTGTCACTAATTTTGCAAGAGTACACATCACTGTAGTTGTGTTTGCCTGCAAAATGAGAGCTTCAGAAATAAGATTAACAACTTTCAACCCATGACCTCTTTTGATAAATAGAAACATCCCCTGTCTTCCTTGAATGATCATCAAAATTTCAAAATAAATTAAATTTCACAACTAAAATTGAAACAAAGGAATAGTAGTTGTAGAAGTACACACCCACAGAGATGCAATTTAATCCTGTGACCTGTATGCTGGCTGCAAACTCTCTTACACATCATGAAAGGGAGATCCCAACACCCCGCCCCTTTTATCCTGCTTCATCCCACAGCTGGCAGCAAAGACAAAGTAATGCCCCATTGCCTGCTGCCTGGTGAAAAGCTTCACCCTATGGAACAGCTGGACAGCAGGAAATGGTTACATTTTATAAACCAAAAAGATAATAATCCAAACCCAGAAATAGTACACCAGTTAACCTTACAGTCAAATCCTAAGAGAGATTTTCTGAATGTTAAATATGTCAAATTAGTCAAATATTCATTTCAAAAATTTTGAACATTTCTGGGACATTTGGCAAAACAACATCTTCAAGGAGGTTTTTCATGAGCTTCTTCTCAGCCAGGACACAGGAGGCCACCACACAATCTGACTTCCCTGAGGAAGCCTGCCTCCCTCTTAGTGGCTGTCAAGGTCAGTCCAGGGTCCTCAGTTCATCGCGAGACTTCCAGGCTAGCTTATCTGCAGTTGGAGCAGCTGGTGCCCAGATGCTGTGGATTTCTTCCCTCTGTTTTGGGTTGGACATATTCAAAGCTTCAGTGCAGATGCCAAGTATGCTAAATTCTTGAAAATCCTTTCTTATGGGAATTGGAAACATTTGTCATTGTGGCCTGGGGCAAATTTGGGATATGCCTGTGCAAAGCAGCATCCCTGGGACAAGATGGCCATGGTCTCTGTGTACTCAATTCTATAAGTAATCATCAGCCTGTCACATCACCCAGTGACTTTTTGAAGGCGTGACCCCAACATGGACAGTGTATTTGTTCATAAAATTTAGGAATTGCCATTAGCTGTGTCTGGAAAACACAGCAATAAAAAATGGCCTAAACTGGGTAAGAGTACTTCCTTCTTTTACTTTGTTGCAAACCCTGGGTAGGAAAGAGGAAATGAAGTACCAAAAAATGTTTGAGGGGAAATTGGCTGGAGTCACTGGTTTTCAGGAGGAGGAGGAGATAAAGAGAAAGGCAGAGACTGAGAAAGAGACTTTGGGGGGAAGAGATGAAATTGGGATGAAAGGGGCAAAAGCCACCAACCAACAAGCCACAGGTCTGCATTACCCACCCACACAGCAGTTGCCAAAGTCACAAAGCAATTTAAACAACAGAGTTCTATTACAAGAGTATTCAACAGGGAAAACAAAAAAAGTCCTCAAAGTCACAAGTGGCCAGTTATCTTTCCCCAGTCACCATTTTCAGTCCCAAAGTTCCCAAAGACTCATGTCCAAGATAGTGCCCATTTGCCCCTCCAAAACTGAGGCAGGCATTCTAAAATTACAGTCTTTCTCTGGCACTTCTCTGTGCTTCTTCTACAGTGTTCCAAGCTACTCTACTTCTCCAAGTCAGTCCCTTCAAACTTTTCCAATAGATGCTGATGTAAACTCAGCTTTCCAAGTATGCCACCTTAGTGCGGCTTCAAGCATTTCCTTTACCAGGCCCACCATCAGCAGTGTCTGGCGAAATCCAGCAAGCCTGATCTCAGCAGCCCCTGGTCACCCCCAGCCTGCCATTCTGACATCTGACTCCACACTGGTTATGTCTCTGCCAGCCACCACTATCCCCATGTGGTTCCCCCCTGGCAGGCCACATGGGCCTGTTCTATCAGTCCACCATTTTTGTCTCTTTTTTCTCTCTTTCTCCTTGCTCCTCCCTTTTTATATGCCCTCTCTTCCTGCTTCCTATTTTCTCTTGTGCAGGGGTCTTGAAGACTATGCCCACCAAGGTATTTTGGCACCAATTACATTTTTAACTGTGTCACTGACATGTATCATACTCCCATTCTTATCAAATACACATTTATATCCATAAATGTAAAAACAACTCTTTTCTTACACAATCATACAAAAGCATTACATGTAAGCAGGCAAAACATGCAGTTACATCAATACCAGTTAAAGCATTTTTCAAACATCAAGTATCCAAGAGGAAAAAAAACAAGTTGCAAAATCTGTGGAACCCCAGTGGCTATCCAAAACTTATTCAGATAATCATGGTTGCATAAATATCCAATCTGTGTCAAATAGCTTATTGTTTTCTTCCTTAATTTGCAAATTCTTTCTAAATCTGACTTCTGGTATACATACTGAATTTGCTCTGGTAGCTTAATACCAGAGTTCACTTTTTTTTTCTTACAAACCAGTATGTATACTGATTTAGGCAAGTCCTTTTCTATGAATAACATATAGAGCTTTTTACTACATGGTCACAGAATCAAAACAATTGGAACATTAGAAAGTTTACCCATTTTAAACACATGACTGCTATCCAAAGTAACAGGCACATTACAAGGTTTGTCCATTTTAAGCCCTTAACTACTTTTTACTATGGCATTTTTACCAAAAGTCTTGCAACTGCTGTCTGCTTTAAGATGTCCAACACAAGGCAAACTATCCTTGGGCTTGGCTACCATGGGTGATTTTTCCTGGCTGTTTTGCCAACTGATATCAAGTTGAAATGACCAGAAGTCACCAACCAATAAGCCACAGGAAAGAAACCTTTTAAAATTCAGCTTCTGCCAGACACAAAGGCTCGTGCCCATAAGTTTCAGCCTATAAAGCAGCCAGGGCTAGGGATCACGGTTCGAGTCCCGCCTGGGGCACGTAGTGAGACCTAGTTCCAAAAAGATAACTGGATGTGGTGGTGCGTGCCTGTAATCCCAGCTACCTGGGAAGCTGAGCCAGGGGATTGCTTGAGTCTGTGGTACCTCAGGCAATGAGAGCCTGTGGTTCCATGGGCAAAAATAGTAAGAACTAGTCTCAGAATAAATACATAAATAAATAAAACAAAATAAAACACAGCTTCTGCAGCAGAGCTTCTTACCAGATTTGCATCACCTGCAGGTAGCAGTTGCCAATCAAAATGTAATCTAACAAGGGACTTTTTTTAACAAGGTAATTCAGCAGGGAAAACACAGTTATCTTACCTAACTCACCATTTTCAGTCCCAAAGTTCCCAAAGACACATGTCTAAGACAGTGCCCCTTTGCCCCTCCAAAACTGAGGCAGGCACTCTACAAATTCCAGTCTTTCTCTGGCATCTTCTCTTTGCTTCTTCTACAGTGTTCCAAGCTGCTCTGCTTCTCCAGTGTTCTTCAAACTTTTCCAACAGATGCTGATGCAAACTCAGATTTCCAAGTATGCAGCTTTGTTGCAGCTCCAAGTGTTTCCTTTACCAGGTCCACTTTCAGCAGCGTCTGGCCAAATCCACCAGGCCTGCTCTCAGCAGCCCCTGGTCACCCCTGGCCTGCCATTCTGGCATCTGACTCCAAACTGGTTACGTCTCTGCTGGCCACTCTCCCACCATGTGACTCCTTGCCACCTCCAGCTCACTCTTCCAGGGGGGTTTCCTTGACAAGCCACATGGGCCTATTATATCAGTTCACCATTCTTGTCTCTTCTATTTCCCTCTCTCTCCTTGCTCCTCTCCCTTTTATACCCTCTCTCTTCCCATTTTCTCTTGTATAGGGTCTTTCTCTCAGACTCCGCCCACCAGGATATTTTGGCACCAATACAATTTTTAACTGCATCACTGCCCTGTGTCAGAGACACCTGAGAATGACAGATCAGTAAACACCCTGTGGGCAGTCAAGGCAGAATCCCCCTGGAAGAGTGAGCTGGTACCCAAAGATAGCCAGGGATTTGAAAATCTGATTTGGCATCAGCATTTGCTGAAAAAGTATGAGGAGCCTTGGAGAAATTGAGTGTCTCAGAACACTGGAGAGAGAGAAGCAAAGAGAAGATGCTGGAGAAAGACTGGACTTTGCAGAGCGCCTGCCTCAGGTTTGGAGAAGCAAAGGGCACCATCATGGACATGTGTCTTTGAGACCTTTGGGACTAAAAATGGTGACTGGGGTAAGATAACTGGCCACTTGTGGCTTTAAGGATTTTTTTTTCCCTGTTAATTTTCCTTGTAAATAAAACACTGTTGTTACATGCATTTGACTGGCAACTGCTATGTGCAAGTGGTAAGAACCTGAAGGAATCTGAATGATAGAGTTGCATTTTAAAAGTGCTGCTTTTATTCCTGTGAATAAATTTGGTTGGTTGGTTGGTCTGCCCCTTTTGCACCTGATTTCATTTTTTCCCTCTGTAACATCAATGTTTACAACAGCATAGAAGCCCTTCCTAAATGGATGGACAGACAACAGGGAAAGATACTAAAACGGGTCCATCACCAGTCCACCTCCAACAGGGCACCCGCAGCAGGATAGCTGCTTTGGAGGCCAGTCCACACAGCACACCAGAACAGGCTCTGTTTATCTTCTGACTCAGAGAACCCAAAGGCAGGCAAACCTGGGGATGCCTGGTTCAATGGATCATACTATTGCAAAAACTGTCCTATCAACCACAGGGGAAGCTGACAAGGCTAGAGTTATTTCTTCTAACAGTGCTTATCCTCCTTTGTCTAAAAATACTACTCTTGGGGTGCAGTGCAAGCAACCAGGAAGAGGGTGTCCATTGCTTTGACAATTTTCTCCTAAGACCTTGCAAATGACAGAGACCTAAAACATCCTAAGGTGAAATATTACCTTAGGGTAAAGAGTTAATTAAATCAAAATGCTCTTCTTAGAGTTATCTTTTCATTGCAGCTCATTGGGACAAAATATATTTATTACCACAATTATAAAGATGAGTAAGTTTTTGATATTACTTTTTCTTTCTCCCTAGATTAGGGAAAGCATATATAGGAAAAATTCCTATCCACAAGCATGAAGCAAGTTCACCTTTTAACATTTAAAGCTTCATAATCTGATTTTTTTTCATAATCTGATGGATGTTCAGATGATGTTATTATGGAAAATCAGTGCATTCTGTTTATTTAGAATCCTCACACTGTATCTTGAACAACCTACTCTTTCCATATCATTTTGTGATGACCACATTGAGAGCAAGAGTGAATTCTTCTCTGGGACCACTAGACAGGTTTTAAATGCTAATATTCAATGGTAAACAATCTGATATCTTCCAGAAATTGCTCATGTCCTTCCTTTGACTCTCAACCAAAAACTCCTATTGCCAAGTGAGCCTAGTTGGAATTGTATCAGTTAATAGTCCAATAATTTTTTTTCTAAATTAATTCATTACATCAAAGAATGTTCTTCAGCTGCAAAGCTATCATCAGCTTATTGTAATATTCAGGGCTTGAGACAAATTTGGATTTTTTCCCCACAGTCTTTTGTTTTAGTCACATATGCATAAATCACAAGTTGAGGGGAAATCATATGACTGCTAAATTCATGACAATGACTAGCATAAATGTGATGACATCATTCCTGGCATATTTTCAGTTTGATCTACTAAGTTTTTATGTTAGTGCTTGATTTTCATGATAGACATTCCATGCATGAACTTGGCTGGGTCGTTGTACCCCGGTATTTGTCAGACATACTTCTTGGTATTTCCATGAAGATAGTTTTCAGATGATATTAATGCTTAAATGAGCAGACTCTGAGTAAAGCTAATTGTCTCCAAAACATGGGTGAGCCTCATCCAGTCAGTTGAAGACCTTAGTGAAACAAAGATTGATCTCTCTTAAGAGAGAATTCTGTTACTGAACTGACATTAGACCTAAACTGCAACTCTTCTTCTGGTGTCTCCAGCATAAGGCCTATAAACTTTGTATTTGTCACTTTTCATAATTATGTGAGCGGATGCCTTAAAATTTTATTGATATTATTGTATATATACACACATACACAATACAAATATGTTGTTTTGGTTCTGTCTCTCTGGAGAACCCTGACTCACACAACTGTACATTCTGATAAATTCATATTTTGAGTTGCTTAAATTTTACTACCCACTAAAATCTGAAAATCCTTTTTTTCATGAGACTTCCTCAGCAATAGGTCTTTTTTAAAATTACATGTAATTAATTAATAAAAATAAGTTTTCAGATTCTATGTTCTTTAAGTACAGTCTGACTGATAATGACTTGCATATTTTTCAAGTAGCCAAAACAGTCACATGATATTATTGCTCAGAATTTTTAGACAAAAAATACTTCCCTTAAATGCAATCCTATTCTTTTCAATATATGTGTATCGATCCTAGACATAAGCCCTGTAGATTTTTCAGTTTACTTCCATTCATTATTTATCTAAAAAACAAAGAGAAATAATACCTGATCTCTCTTACAGAGAAAGAAACTAAACAGCTGGTAGCCAGGGATGGTGTGACAGCCTTCCTGGCATACCCCTTTTCCCAAACCCCAATGTAAGAGTCTCCTGGTTTGGTGTATTTTTTTTCAGTCTGTACTTCTATCCACAACCAGTGATGCTTGCAATTAAATAAAAATTATTTTTACATCAATTATATTGCAATCCTCAAGCAGCATGGAAGACCAACAGCAGATTATTATTTGAAAAGTAAAATACTCCATTAGTTATTAGAGTGAACTCTAGTCCAGAAGACTTATATCAGACAAAGGCATTGTAAACATAGTTGAGATCAGAAATGTGCCCTGTAACAGACAATGTGGCTTCTGCTGTGAGACAGGGGTCCTTCACTGCTTAGCTTTATTGAGCAGAAGGGTTAAACCCAGCCCATATTCACAGAAATCCTGAGGGGGCAGAGCCAGCCGGGTCTTCTCCATTCTATTCACTGGCCAACTATAGACATATCAAGTGCCACAAATACCTGGTGGATCCAGGTCTCCCACTGAGCTTAGACTTAATTTATCACACCATTCATAGGACACACTATTTCCAAAATCAAACTTTACATGTTCCCCAACCTCATCTTTTCACAGTGCTTTCTCTCTCCCTGAATGCCCAGCACCCCAAACATGCTGGACACATGAAACACCTGCTGTCTGAGAACACATGTCATCCCATCCATTCTGTCTCCCAAATCTCTCTCAAATCTGCCCATTTTCTCCATTATTACTATTGATACTATAGTGGGAGTGAAGGTTGTCTTTCTCCTGTGAGATACTATCCCTTCCTAATAATTCACCAACATCCACAGACCCTTCCAACCTCTGACATATTCTGCCCAGTACAGCCAGAGTGGTTTTACCAAAATTCACCTCTGATTTCCCAGTCCCATTCCCCCATCCTCACTGAAGCCTCCAGCAGGTTGGTATAGCTCTTAGATAACCCAGATGGGTGGTCTGTCATAGCTGGGTGGCATCATGCTCTTTCCTCTTCCTTTCTCTATATTTTCTCTTCCTTATATTTCCCATTTGTCCTGAACCTAACAACTTCCTGCACCTCATAGAGCTTTTGTACATTCTGTGTCTCCTCCCGGTACAGACACCTCCCCTTTCACCTGAATGACACTCTACCAGACTGAGTTTGATGCAAATCCAGTCTGAGGCAAGAACCAAACACTTAGGGATTTGTTTGAGGAGCATCAAACCCCTGGGAAGAGGTAAAGAGGGGAGAAAGGAAGGATGAGTACTAATGCCAAGTGTTTCTTACCATCCTGGCCATAGTTTCATGAGGGGGTCCTTCAGTGAACCATGTCCTGGCCACAAGACCATCTGGAGTAGACATCAGACTGTTTGGGACCCCCACACACCTGAGAACTATGCATTCCAGGGAGATAGAACAGGGATGTACTAGTTGGCTACCTCCAAGGTCTTTGCTCTCATTGTTGAATTCATCCAGCACTGAGTTAATATACTTATCATTCCAGATTGTAACTTCCAACATCATTATTTGGGAGGTTAGACTCACAACCTTGTGTAAATTGCATCCAAGTTCTGAAGTAAGTGGGGAACCATAGAGTCAGGGGTGTGACTGCAGGAGGGGCCAAGGGAGCATCACCCTTCTTTGAAAAGATTGCCTACTGGGGCTGTAAGTCAGTCTGTCAAATCCCACACACAAAAGGACATTCAATCAATGGTGACACATTTTTAGGATGTGGCCATAACCTTGTAGCCATAATAAGATGTTTACAATTCTAATGAAACAGAAAATATATTTATATTGTAATACTAAGGAAAATTTATGTTGAAATTGTATATAAGCTGTTTCTATTACACTTTCTGGTTCTGATGAAAATTTTTTCAACGGCAGATATTACTGAAATTGATATCTCAAGACCATGTGTATGGAAGTCCTCCATACCAACAAGCAATTCTCAGATACCCTGCTAGTGTCTGAAGATTCCATTAAGTTCTGACACTATTTGCCTGGAGATAGCACCAGATTATCAGGTAAAGAGCTGGTTGCTTCACAGACCAGTGACAAACCCAGGCTGTTACTTGTGTTTCTGACCCACTGGCTAGGAATCAGTTTCCAGGACACCAATCTGAGATTCAATCACCTCAGAAACAGTCAGATAAAAGAGATGCATAGAGTAAGGCATGGGGAAGGCCTATTAATTTCCACACCCTGTGCAGTTTCCCTACTCTTCCCAAATTTCATACCTTCACCAGTCCAGAAGCTCATCAAAGCCCCACTTTCGGACTTTTTTGGAGGCTTCTTTATTTATGCACAACTGATTAGATAATTGGCTATTGGCAATGAACTCAATGACCAGTCATCTCCCCTTCCTGGAAGTCTTCACCATTTCAGCATATGGCTGATTCCCCTATAGTCCACCTCATCCTTAGATGTTTCCAAAAGTCACCTCATTCAAACAGTTAAAGACACCTTTATCACTAACTCACTGTTAGGAACATCAAGCCATCTGGGAGCTGTGAATCAGCCACAATGGATGAAAACCAAATGAATAATAAGAATTGGGCAAACAGTGGGGGAAAGGCTAAACCTGGTTATAGCTATAAAGCTCAGACCATTTTCTGAAAAGAGTTTGTATCCCAGGCTTTCCCTTTCTTTTCTGTAAATTTAAAATAAGCTCTTCATTTGGCTATAATGAAGACAAATTGAGGAGAGGCATGTGAGAACTGATACAAAAAATCTGATGTTTTGTTTCCTTTCTACCTGCTATGAAGTGGGGGAAGCTAGCCATCTCAGCAACTAGTCTTCATCAAATCGTTTTCTGAAACTTCTCTAACTAACTTTATTTGACATTGTACTATTAAATAATAGATGTGAAGCTTTTCACATCTGTATGGAAAAAGTAAAATTACAAAATAAAATTGTATACAGCCTCCAGCTATCATGATGACTGCACAGCAGAGTATTTCAAACTATTTTGAAGAGACTGTTATGAAACCTCTACATTTCAGAGTTGGACAACTTTGTACTTTTCATATTTGCTACTGTCAGTATAAATATCTTCTCTTCAAGAAGTATTTATTTTCTAATATTTTGAATAAAAAGGTATGTGAATTTAAACTATTTTGAAAAGATGGTATGGCAAGTTGAAAACACATGGTGGTCTGTCTTCCCATCTAAATGACCAATTTATAATCCTATAAATATATATTTTTATATAATCTACCTGGGAAATATAGCATAGCATGTTATTGGTGCAGTAAAGTTATACTTCCAAATAATTCTCTCAAGTTGTTTATACTCCCAGATATTAAATTGTACTACAAAGCAACAGTTTTCAAAACTGTATGGTACTCTAACAAAAATAAATACACAGGCCAATAGAACAGAACTGAGAGTCCAGAAATAAACCCACACTTACATGGATAGCTAATCCATCACAAAGGAGCCAAAAGCATACACAAAGACATGTTTATTGTAACAAGAATTGCTATGTATTAATATTGCAGTTTTCAGTAAAGATTGGCTTGTGTTGAAAAAAAAAAGCATACACAAAGAAAGTAAAGTCTCTATCACAAATGGTGCCAGGAAAACTGGTACAGTTACATGCAATAGAGTAAAACTAGGCTTCTGTCTCATATGATAAAAATTTACTCAAAATAGATTAAATATTTGTACATATGACCGAAACCATAAACAACATAAAAGAAAACATAGGCAAAACACTACACAATATTGACTTAAGTAATCAACAAATGCTAATTGGTCTCCAAAAGCAAGAAAAACAAAAGAAAATATAAACAATTGGAACTACATTCAAATAACAGGCTTCTGCACAATGAAATAAGCTGTCACTAAAACAAGATATTCTACTGAATGGAAGGAACGATTTGGTCATAGATCTGACAAGGTACAAATATTTAAGATTTATGAGAAGCCATGTTCAATCAAAGGAAAATAAATAATGGACAAAAGAACTAAACAGACACTTTTACAAAGAAGACATACAGATGGCCCATAGGTCCATGAAAAAAGTGCTCATCAACATTTATCAGAGAAACACAATCAAAACACAGTAAGATACCACTTCATGCCTGAGAGAATGGCCCACATTAAAAAGATCAGAGAAAAAAAAACAAGTATTGACAAGGGTGTAGAGAAAAAGTAACCATTATACACTGTTGGTGGGAATGTAGACTGGTTCAGCCTATACAGAAAACAGTATGAAGTTTTCTCAAATTATTACAAATGAACCTACCATAAAATCCAGGATTCTACTCCCAGGTATCTGAGTAACAACAACAAAAAAATAGTTTGAAGGGATATATGCACTCCCATGTCCCATGTTCATTGCAGACCTATTTACAATAGCCACACTATAAAAATAATCAAAGGACTGATATGTAGATGAGAAAGATGAATACTAATTTAGCTGTAAAAAAGAAACATTCCTTCTACAACATGACAGAATAAAAGGCTAGAATCAGTCTCTTTCCTAAAAACAACTTTGAAAAAGATGGATAACAAAAGCCAGAAGTTGTGAAACAACTGTACAGCACTAGCAATTCTCTAAGATGACAAAGAAACAAAAAGGGGGCAAAAAGAAAAAAAGGAGGGGAACTCAAACAGAGCCAGCCACCTGCCACTGCAGACACTGCCATGAGTCATGGCTCTGGCCGCTGCCACACTTTCACCACACAACCGCCGCCACTTCTACTACACGCGAGTGGATAGTTTCACCAGCTTCAGAGATCCACAGAGTCTCTTAGATGACCAACAAATGTGAAGCCCTAAACTCAGTACCTGCATCTGGGTCCTCAGAGAAAAGACTCCCTCCATAACCCTATTTGCATATTGGAGGGAAGTAGGCAATTCAACCTGAAACTGCAGACCCTAGAATGTGCTGAAAGGATCACTATTCTGGTTATTGGTAGGCCCTAGAAAAAGCATATCAATCAGCCAAAAGTTACCTTGCATCATGAGCCACAACTTAGAGGACCTACAATTAAATACAGGTACCTCAGCCGATCAGGACTCGTACTCTGCAGTGCAGCACTAGACACAAGATCCAAGATATCCCCACTCTACACAGAGGGGTTGGATAGGTAGGAGCTCCAGGAGCAAATCACTGCACACATCAGCATTTGCCATTGTAGAAGCATGATCAGGTAAGAGGTGTGGGACGCCCACATACAAACGTCCCTCCCAGCACAGCATCCCCAACACATTGTAGGAGTGCTTTGCAGCACCAACCCCAAACCCATAGCATTAGCCTTCTGGCAGAAGCCAGTTGTAAACTATGAAACTCCTGCTCTCCATGTCCAGTATCTCATAACAAACTGGTAGGAGTGACTGAAAATCCTACCTGCCATCAGCAGTGGCCCAGCCAACAGGAGCTGAAGAATGAGTTGTAGATACCTGTATCTGTACCCCTGCCCACCATCCACATTCACTGCAATCCAGGCACTCAGCAGGTACTTCCATAATCTGGCAAAATCATCAAAAAATCATTCCTGCTGACATCAGTGGTAGAGGGACACTATGGGTAGAACAAACCTGAAATCAAACTATGGGAAGAAGCATAATCACAAATAATCAAACTAACCCTCCTGGGGAAAATGCAAAATGGAATGAAAGTGAGCACACAGAAATCAGTGGCACAGACACAGAAGAATATTGACCTGACCTGATAGAAAAAGAATTCAACACCGCCAAAATGACAACACCGAACTGCTTAAGAGAAAAGTCAGAAAAGGAAAAGAATGTTATAAAAAAATATAATCAATACACTGAAGAATGAAGATGAATACTTTCAAAAGAAAATGGAGCATGTGAGCAGATCATTGTAGGAATTAAAGAACTCTGGGAAAAGCCACAAAGAAAGAAAAGGAAGAATGAAGAAAAATGAAGAATTGACAAAAATAGAAATGGGATGAGTCAAGAGGAAAAAGAATGAAGAAACACTCTGAGAACTATATAACAATATGAGGAAAGGAAACAGAAAAGCCACAGGAATCCCAGAAAGAGAGGAGTGAGACAAGAAGGTGAGGAAATATTCAAGGAAATAATTGAAGAGAACCTTCCAAGTTTGATAAAAGAAATGAAAATAGACATACACGATAAAAATACCAAAGTACTATAATGAAAGAAAACCATAGCATAATCATAAAGATCCCAAGAGTTCAATATAAAGAAAATATAATGAAAATGACAAGGGGCAAGAAACACATGACCTATAAAGGAAAACCAAATAGGATCTCATCAGATTTTTCTGAAGAAACACTGTAGGCAAGAAAACAATGGAGCAACATATTTAACAAACTCCAAGACAAAAAAATAATAGCCAAGGATACTTTACCCTGCAAAGCTCTTCTTTTATGAGAGAAAACTAAGAATCTGTTCAGACAAACAAAATCTTTAGAAATTCACTACAAGTAAACCTCCACTCCAAGAAACCTTAAAATACACATCAACAGAATATTTACACAATGGAATTTTGTTCAACAATGAAAAAGACAAATTTGATGCATTTGTAATAACATGGGTGGACCTAGAAGGAATCATGTTAGGAAAATAAGCCAGGAAAACAAACAAAAAAATAAGGACAAGTAAAATTTAAAAATAACTGTTAGCAAAATTGAAGCATAGAACAAGATAGGGGGTAGAACCAGGGGAGGATGGGCACAAGAGATTACAATGATGGTTCACAGGTGACAAGGTTATGGGAGAGCTTTGGGGGTCTACAGTGATGCAATATATATATATATAATATATATAATATATGTATATGTATGTATGTATATATATGTATATGTATATGTATGTATGTATATATATGTATATACTATATATTATATATATGTAACTAATTAAAAAAAATAAAAATATATATTCCAACAGAGCAATGAGCAGAAGGAATGCAACAATGTAATGAATAGAATCATCAAAAGATGAACAAAATGACCATAGACATCTACAAATCAATAATCACCTTAAAACTAATGGACTAAATTCACCAATAGAAAGACACAGAGTAGCAAGCTGGATTAGAGAACCAAATCCAAATTTCTGCTTTCTTCAGGAATTAAACCTAACTACTAAAGACAAACACACATTGAAAGTAAAGGATTTGAAAACAATCCCATAAGTAAATGAACCCCAAAAGAAGGCGGGGAAAAGTTTTAACAGATAGAAGTTTGAAGTCTTTCAAACTAAAAAAAAAAAAGTTTTTAAGAGACACAGATGGTCACTATATAGTGACCAAGGGGACAATATATCTGGAGGGCATAACACTCATCAATATATACTCAGCAAACAAAAGGGCACCCAAATACATTAGACAACTACTTTATATCTGAAAACTGACATTAGAGAAATAAATATGTAATAGGTGGCTTCAACACCCACTTTCACTCAGGGACAAATCAATGATACAAAAAGTAAACAAAGACACAGTGACCCTAATAAAAATCTAGAACCACAAGTGCCTAACAGTCAAAAGGACCCTGAACCCAAAATGCATAAAGCTCATATTTCAGGATCAAACATGTACTGGGTCACAAAACAAGCAACAACAAAAACAAGAAGATTGAAATCGTACTCTTCTCTGACCATAGAAGCATGAAACTAGAAATCAACCATAAAAAGAAAGCAAGGAACCCTCCCATTTCATGGAGATTGAACCCCAAACTAATGGAAGATGATTGGATTAATGAGGAAATCAAAGAAGAAGCTAACAAATATCCTTGGTAGCAAGGACACAACTCAGAACGCATGGGACACAGAAAGAGCAGTATTTAGAGGAAAGTATGTTGCTATACAGGCCCACATCAAAAAACAAGAAAATACCCAAAGAAACAATTTAATCTCATACCTGAAAGATCTAGAAAATTAACAAACACTAAAATTCAAAAACCAGTAGAAGATAATAAATAATAAAATTAAGGCAGAAATAAATGAAACAGTTTAAAGAAAAGATAATCCAAAAGAACAATAAAAGAAAAAGCTAGTTCTTTGAAAAACATAAACAAAATAGTCAGGCTCACAAAGAAGAAAAGGAATAAAACTCAAATAAATATAATCATAAATGAAAGAGAAGAAATTGTGACAGACAAAGCAGAAATACAGAGGATAATCCAGTGATTACAATGAACATTTATATGCAAACAAATTCAACAATATTGATGAGATGAATAAGTTTTTAGAACTATATACTCATCCAAAATTTCATAAAGAAGAAATACAAAGCCCAAACAAAAACAATCACAAACACAAAAATTGAAGCAGTAATCAAAACTCCTCACAAAAATGAAAGCCCTGGACCAGATGAATTTGCAAATAAGTTCTACTACATGTTTAGAGATAAGCATCCTACAGAGATGCCTATCCTACAAGTACTCTTTTTAAAAAATTAAGAAAAATAATACATCTTACAAAGCCAAATACATTCTAAAAGGCCAACATCACACTAATACCAAAACCAAAGAAAACATTAAAAAGTAAAAAGGAGCTGGGTATGGTGGCGCATGTCTGTAAATGGCAGCCTAGGAAGCTGTGGCTGGGGCCAGGGATTGTAATTTGAGTCCCGCTGGGGGGGAACATAGTGAGACCTAGTTCCCAAAAAATATAGCTGGGCATGGTGACGCACAACTGTAATCCCTGCTACTTGGGAAGCAGAGGCTGGGGATTGCTTGAGTCTGTGATACCCCAGGCAATGTGAGCTTAAGTTTCCACAGGCAGAAATAGTGAGACCTATTCTCAAAAAAACAAAAAGAAAGAAAAAAGGAAATAGCAAGCCAATCTCCTTAATGAACACAGATGCAAAAATTATTAACAAAATCCTAGCAAATAAAATTCAACAATTGCCACAGACCAGCCGGATCAATCCCTAAAGCTTGATGTGAGCAATAATCTTGAGTGAAGAAAGAAGACCAGAGTAAAGTGTGGCAGGCGTGGAGAGAGGTTCTTACATCTGCTCACTGGACCTTTTTATTAGGAAGTTTAACAATATGTGGTTTGTCACAAGTCTATCATTACATAGTGGTTTTGTTACATAAGGTGAGCTCATTAATTTCAAGGGGAAGAGGCTGTTATAAAACACCAGATAAGGTATGTAATAGGACAGTTTCTTGGGATAGTTTCCAAAATAGACAAATTTTTAAGGCACAATATTATCTGAGAAGAATGCAAGGCTGTCTCAGACACAAGCACTATTTCTGCAAGCATGTGGGCTGGCTGAATTTGGCTGGCACCAACCCAGTCCCACCAAGATTCACGAAGGACAGGCTGCTCATGGCATACACCTGGCCATTCAGTCTCTCACATCATCACCTTGCTCCCAATAAACAATGCATCAAAAAAGAATGTACCAACACCAAGTGGAATTATTCCCACAGAAAAAAGGGTGGTTCAACATCTGAAAATCAATAATAATTCAACATAAATAAAAAACATATGATCTTATCAAAGATGCTGAGAAAGCATTTGACAACATTCAACATCCATTTATGATGTAGGCCCTCAAAATTCCGGGGATAGAAGAGATGTAGCTTAAGGTAATAAAAGCAATATATGGCAAACCCACAACTAACATCATCCTAAGTGGTGAAAAGCAAAGTCTTCCCTTTGAAATTGGGAATAAGGCAAGGCTGCACTTTGAATATCACTGCTTTTGAATATAATACTGGAAGTCCTAGCCAGAGCAATAAAATTAGAGAAGGACATAAAAGGAATCCAAATAGAATAAGAATTAAAATTATCACTCTTTGCAGATGGCATGATAATTTATATAGAAAACCATAAAAACTCTGCAGAAAAACTAATGAAAATAATAAACCAGTTCAATAAGGTAGCCACCGAGATAAAAAATCAACACACAAAATTCAGTCACCTTCTTAACTCAAAAACTCAGTTTGAAGAAAAATAAATTAAGAAAACCATTCCATTTACAATTGTACCAATGAAAATTAAATACCTGGGAATAAACTTAGCAAAAGATGTGAAGGACATATACAAAAAAATATATAAAACAGTGTTAAAAGAAATAGAGGTAGCATAAAGAAATGGAAAGACATTCCCTGCTCATGAATTGGAAGAATCAACTTTATCAAAATGGCCATCCTACCAAGAGCAATCTACATATTCAATACAATTCCAATAAAAATCTCAATGATGTTCTTTAAAGAAATAGGACAAATACTATTGAAATTCATGTGAAATAATTTTTTAAAAGCCTCAAATAGCCAAAGTCCTCCTAACCAAAAGAAAAATGAATGGAGATATTACACTCCCAGATTTCAAATTACACTACAAAGTCTTAATAATTAAAATAGCATGGTACTGGGGAAAAAAAAAAACAGACACACAGACCAATGGTACAGAATTTAAAGTCCAGAAATAAAGCCACACATGTATGGTTAACTAATCTATGACAACGGGGCAAAAATCCTACACTGGAACAAAGATAATCTCTTCAATAAATTGTGCTGGGAAAACTGCATCATTGTATGCAAAAGAATCAATCTAGACTACTCCCTCACACCATACACAAAACCAACTCAAAATGGATAAAGACTTGTATGCAAGAGCTGAAATCATAAAATAGATAGAAGAAATCATAGGCAAAACATTCCATGATCTATACTGCAGTAAAACTTTTGGGGGCACATCTGCAAAAGCAAAGAAAATGAAGGAAAATATAAACAACTGGTAGCATATCAAACTAGAAAGTTTCTGTACAGCAAAAGAGATAATAACCAACACAAAAAGACACTTGACTGAATGGAAAAAAAAATTTACAATCCATACAGCTGTTAAGGGACTAATATCAAAGTTCCACAAAGAATTCATATAACTCAACAAAAACAAAGCAAACAACCCAGTCCAAAAAGTCATCGCTCCAAAGATATGCTAACAAGCATATGAAAAAATGTTCATCATCATTATAATCAGGGATATTCAAATCAAAACCACAATAAATACCACCTCACACAGGCAAGAAAGACCCATATTAAAAAAAAAGAAAAAGAAAAAGAAAAACAGGAAATGGCAAGGATGTGGAGAAAAAGGAACACTTTACACTTTTGGTGGGATTACAAACTGATCCAATCACAGTGGATAGTTGTGTGGAAAACCCTCAAACTACTAAAAGTGAAGTTACCATATGATCTAGTGGTTCCCCTCTGGAAATCTACCAAAGGGATACAAAAACACTAAATCTAAAGGAAATCTACACTCATATGCCTATGCAGTAATAATTACAATAGCCAGAATGTGTAAACAACCCCAAATAGACAAATGGATCAAAGAGTTCTAGTATATTTGCACAATGGCATATTACTCAGCAATCAAAAAAGACAAACTCAAGTCAGTCACATCATAGATGTAGCTGGATAGAATATGCTAGCTGAAATTAATCAGAGAGAAAATGATTAGTGCCAGGTGGTCTCACTTACAGGTGGTGTATAAAAACAAAAGGACAAGAAAAAGTTAAAGTTAGTAAGCTGATAACAGACCTGAAGCATCCCAAAATGAAAGGGAAAGTTGACCAAAACAGGGGAGAGATGAGCACAAGAAATCATGGTGACAGTTCATGGGTGGGAGAACTATGGGGTATGCAATGTTGTAAGAAAAATATATAATCAATAATTTTTAATTAAAAATATACTTTGACTAGACAAAAAATAAATACTCTTGCCATTTGTAACTACATGGATGGAACAGAAGAGAATAATGCTTAATCAGGAGAAAGCAAATAACAGGTGGTTTCATTTACATGTGAAATACAGAGAAACAAACAAAAAAAGGTCATCTAAACAAACCCTAGAAACCTAACTAAGAAACCTAATTAAGGCTATCAGAAGGGATTGGAAAGGGGGAAAGCTCACCATTTGGAGGGCACAAGGGACTATGGGGTGGTGATATTCTGTGGTAACATACATCTGAAGAGCATGGTTCTATATCTTTAAATCAAATACAGGATTGTAAACCAATGCTAACTCAGTACGAACAAAAGGTTAAGATGGTAAAAGAAGAAAAAATATTTATCAAGTGCCTGTAAAGTGTCTAACCTATTTTTGTATATGCAACCCTAACCCGGAAAACCATCTCTCCAATAAAACACAAAAATCCTGGGTTTGTCATTCTCTACAGGTGAGATATAGTATTGCAGCAGTTAGCTGCTTCTCTCTCCAAAATATTATATCATTTGCAACTAAGTACAGGTTTTTCCACACAATATCCAAGAAGATAATCTATCATGTCATATATTTTCAAACTAGAAAAACAAAGAGACCAACCCCAAAAGTAAAGAAATTTCCCCAAGATCATAAAATTAGTCATCAGAATTGAAATTTGTATTTCAACCACCTGGTTCCAGACAAGGAAGCAGCCTCTGGACAGGAGGAATTTCTAAGGTGGAGACAAAAAGGAAACCACTAAAGCTGAGGCAACCTTGATTCTCTATCCCAACCAGAGGCAAAGACATATAGTGGGAACAAGGATGAGGAAGGGGCAGAAGGCAGGTGAGTATCCCTCTAAGCATAAAAACATGCCTTTCTCTATGGAAACAGGAATCCCTCTGTGAGACTCCCCAACAGCAAACACTTGTTCTGATACGAAAGCTGTTTCTGGATGCTCAGCGAAGTACTGTGAGAAGATAGGTGCAGAGCTGAAAGTATATTTTCTCTAGCATCTCTAATTGTGGCTGATGATGCCAAGTTGACTTGCAAATTGAGATAGAGAAAGCTGTAGGTGACAAGTGGACATGCTTCCATGGAGTGTGTCAGGAAGGGAACTCAGTATCCCTGAAGGACTGTCTTCTCAGCTCCTTCCCCACCATTCATTGTAAACATACCATTTCTCCTGTCTTAATCTTACACCAGTTAGCAAATCACTTAGACTCTCACTTCAGGCCATTCATGTTTGTGTTTGGGTCTTCCTTCTCTCAAGGCTGGTTGGGAGAGGGGAGAAGAGGGAGAGAGAGAGAGAGAATTTTACTCTACAGTCTGCATTATCTTCTTCATTTTCCTCTTCCTAATTTCCCTGAGTGATTATTATCAACATCCCACACAATGTTTTTCAGATTTCAAGTCTAAAAGCTTTAATTTCTCTTTTAAATAAGCACAAGCATGTCCAGGGATTCAAATAAGCCTGCCTCTATGTGAAAGAAATCAGGATTTTGAGTATCTAGGGACATGCCGCTGATCTCACATTGATTCTCCATGGCATTTATTTCAAGAATTCTGAAATTGGCATCTCATTGATTTCTTTTGGGCTAATCAGAAAGCCAAAAAAAAAAAAAAAACTAAAGAAAATAACCTCTCCACCACCAAAGAACTGCAAGAATTCAAAAACCCCAAACACTACTGCAATTTCTATTAAAGGAATTTCCATAAAATGCACAAATGAATGACTAAATGGAAAAAGTACTCATTACGCAATTAGAAAATAATAAAAGGATGCTTGGTGCAATATCTTTTCAAGTTCTTTCCTCCACATCACATGGCTAGACTGAGCTAAGGTTTAAACCCCATTGATTTTTCCTCCCTGGAGAGAGTACAATGGCATAGCGTGACCCAAGGTACAGAGCACCACTCACAAAATTCACTGCTCCTGAGGGGGTCTTAGGTGCACAAGGCAGACTACCCACTGTGCAGTAAAACTCAGAAATGACCTGAGAGTCACAGCCCATTCACCTATCCCATCTGATGAAGGAAGGTGGGTTCCTGACATAGTTTCCATGCCAGGAAACTCACTTCATCCATGGCCTATGGGAATGTGCAGGTATGGCTTTTAACTGATGCACAAGGTACATAATAACAGCCAATCCACCTTTTCTAAGTCTGAAATAAACAAAGCTGGTCAGAGAAAATAAGTCATTCTAATGAGTCAACATTAATTCTGATGATTCCAGTTAGCAATTTTCCATATGCCAAAAGTAGCTTGAATCCAGAGAGCCATGTTTTTCCCACATGGAGGATGCTCGGGGGAGCTGCCCCTTAGGGTAAAGTTACACTGGTGACTCCACAGATTCCCCCCAAGGTCTTGCCACCCTCTGAGCTAGGTTTTCTCCCATACCACCCCTAGAAATTTCCAACTGCCTTTGCAAAAATGTCTGTTTAAAGAAAATATGATCCAAAGTTAGAGGGCAGTGAATTTCCCTTTATTTTACTGAAGCACAAGTGTAAATTATCAAATTGTCCACACAGAATGATGTCTTCATGTTTGCATCCTATTTCATCATCACTGATTCTAGTAGTATCCTTTGAACTAATATCAGGTCATTAAAAGCTCCCTAACCCTATAACACGACAATGGCTGTAGGACTAGCTCAGTATGTATCAAGAAACACAAGGTTGATTATAAAGTTGAGTATATATTTCCTCTAAGATCAAAAAATATATATCTCACATAATTCATCAACATAAAGTTTGCCTCTGCAAGTTAAGATTACACCATAAATTGAGTGCTAAGCTGGGGGACTTTACAATTAGAACTGTATCATTACAACTCAGTGACAGTTTTTAGGACAGGGAGGAATGGGAGGTCTGCAGTGGCAGGGAGGGGAGGGGCAGGACAGAGCAGGGATAGCATGAGTGGCCTTGGGTGAGTATGGGGTATGGGGGATCCCCATGTAGATTTGGTCCCCCTTTTTTTGCTATCATTCATTTGCATGGGTACAATTTGCCTATCTATATTGAAAGAAACATAGGTTAAGGACAACCTGAGAACTTCCTAAATGCAAAGCAAGGTAGCTAGTTGCACTTAGACATGCTGGCATGCTGTCTGTAGCACAAGGTATTATTGCCCCACCCCATCCCAGTTCTTTGGAGCCTGGATGAATGAATAAATTAACTTCACACACACAGAGTAGTAGAAGACCAACAATTAACATCCTTCTGGAGGAGTTACATGACTATAAATTCTACAGTGAAATGGAAGCAGGGTGGGTTGCTCTGTGTTAAAGGACCTTGAGGAGAGAGGGGAAGGCATCACATGAGGAGAGGGAGACCTCATTCTTCTAAGATGAGATTTTTAAGAAAGAGGTCAGGTAAGTTTACCAGGCAAACCTTCACCTGGACAATACCCCCCTCCCCCAACTACATTCTTCTAGGTCATTAAAGGGGAAGCAATGATTGCTCCTTTGGTAAGGAAAAAGGCAAATAACCAAAAAAAAAAAAAAAGACAAAGCTTTTCTTAGCTACTCGGTCCTCCCTGCTTCCAACTTTTAACAACCTGAGTTTGTTAAGTGGCAGTAGAGACTTCCTAGGATGTACAGCACTTTTGCTGACTTCCTACTTTCACCCCAAGGTAACACTTGGGCCAGGGGCCTGAGCAGGCCCATGTGGCCCTGGGAGGAGACTGGCCTTCAATGAGCAATGGTTGGAGTAGAATATTAAAGGTTCAAAGAAGACAGTTTATTTCTAATCATAACAGTTCAGAGGGTTCAGAGAGAAGGGATGTGGTGGGTCCTAAATTGCTACCAGCATCCACATCAAGAAAGATATGGAAAGAAGGCAAAAGATGGAGACTTGGAAGACAAAAAGGCCCACTGACTTGTGTTTATTATCATTCTCACCACTCTTAAAAGTACAGTGGCTGCTGCTCTGTCTGTGCTGATAACAATAATGGTGATGACAAAAGTGATGACGATGATAAAGGATTCTATATTAACATACATTCAAGCAAAATTTTAAAAATTAGTATGACAATAGCAAATGCTCTTGAAATGGAAGACAAACAGAAAACAGGACTTAAATTAAAAGTTGGAAGTTAAGCTGTGAGTAATCAATGCCCTCTGGGCTTCATGCCCTGACCATTGTGAGGAAAGAGACAGTTCAGGAATACTAAGTAGGCCACCACATTACGATGAACTCAGGAGGTAAAAGGCAGACACCTCAATCAAATGAATGAGATGTGCTCTTTCTAACACAAGACAAATAAAATTTTTATGAAATTCTCTACTTTAGTTTTCAAAGAGACAAATATTGACAAATCAACGAACAGAGAATGGAGGTCACTTTGGGGGTCAGAGAATGTCTGTGCTGTTACTTTTCATCCAGCAGCTCAGACACAGGGCCACATTCAATAATTAAACATTCCTTCTCAATGCATCATTCCACTGTGTCACCTGGAAGGCCAGGAAGCAGAAGAGATGAGAGCAGGCCATTTGATTTTAGTGGAGGAATTTGGATCAATGAAAGAGACCCATGAGGAATTTCTCCCAAAATACATCCAGGTGAATTGGATGCAATCTGTGAGACCAACTGAGGCAGGATATGAATCTGTGATGCATCACAGAGGTCCTGCGGGTCAGGATGCTGACTCCATGAGGCCAGGAGGTCCCAGCAACTTGTATTCATGCCAAAGGCAGAAAGCTCAGGTCCTTCTTCCACACCTCCCAACTCATTTACAAATGGACCCCAGCATGTCAGACCAGGAAGCACACTAAGTTTTGATTGATGACATTGAAAAATGACATCATATAAAATTCAGCATCATTGAGAGTCCACATGTGTACAGACAGGTCAGATATCACTGCTACACACCTAGATCCAACCTTCACCTTGTCTTGTCCTCATGTCCTATTTACCCATGACCTTCCCTCCCTTCCCTGCTATAATCACTACTGGGTTACCAAAATGCTTATTCTGTTTCATTTAGCCATCATTTGTTTTTTCTATACACCCCCAAAGGACTGTGAATGTTTGATATTCTGTATCTCTAGTTCATTTCAGTAAGAGTAATGCCTTCTGAGTTCACCTGTGTCATTGCAAATGCAGGACTTCTCTTATAGCTGAGTAGTTTTCCTGTGCAGAGACATGAGGTTTCTCTCTTCCCATCAGTGGAGCAGCACTGAGGTGGTTTCTGCTCTTGGTTATTGTTGACCGTGCTGCTGGGAGCACCAGGGACCACAGAGCCATCTCTATGAGTGCCCTCAAGTATACTGCACAAGATAAAGAACTCCACCTGGCCCAGGTGTGTCCAGGCAACTGCCCCACCTTCCACTCATGTCCATCAATGCTGTCATCCCCACTTCTGATGATATTGCTACAGAGCAATTATTGATTTTTAATGAATTATAAAATTAGTGATCCATCCCATCATCTCATCACATAAAGAACCTAAGCCAATTCTCAGAGATAAATATAAGAAAACAGGATCATAACTTCACACACAGAGGATCGTAAAGGTTTGGGAAACTGACGAGAAATGAAAAGAAGAAAACTTAGCAAGAATAAAAGGTAGGAGAGCATCAGATGAAATCCCCCAGACTTTCAAACCAGCCTCCTCAGCACCCTCGCTCTGATTGACTGTGTTTTGGGCCCTGGAGACTGAGGAGAGGCTCCGTCCCTGCCTGGTACTGCTCCACCAAAGAACCGGCCTTTGCAGGTACAAGCAACCCTGTCCATCCTTGAAGATCCAGCATAGTGGGAAGGTCTTGTCCAGCCTTGCCAGTCTCGTATTTATTCTGTGTTAAGGGTGAAGTCATCCCTTCACCTCTCCAGGAGCCTCAGGCCCCTCCACACTGAATTTCACCCACTCAGTCCAATCATCACTGTGGCACCCTGCGCACATGCCTTTCTCCTTTGTTGCCCCACTGACACTACTTCGTTTATGGTCATCGCACAGATAACACAAAGTGGGGCCTGGAAGACAAGTGTGAAGAGAGGATGTGACAACAGCACCGGTGAGGATGATCAGGGCTTTACTCTGACCTTGGCCTGGACTTAAAGCTGCAGGAATAAGAGAAAGTGAGTGGTTTAGGGGAAGTCAGGGGCCCTGCCTGCACTGTGGCCTCTGACGGACTGAACTGAAAGTGATGCCCTCAGTCCAACACCTGCCAGGAGGAGGCTGGTGGATGGGAAGAAAGGAGGAGGACGAAGAGTATTGCTTGAGTCTGTGGAGGAGATCTGGGTGTGGGGAGGCCTCTCTCTTTCTTTCTCTCTCTCTTTCTCTCCCTCTCACTCACTCTCTCTCTCTCTTTCCACTGCTATCATCACTGCAGCAGCACAAAGTTGAGGAGCTCCAGCCCTGTGCTTCCAGTAAACTCTGGGAGCAGAAAACTTGTCCTCCTATAAAGTGACCTCATAGATTGTCTGAGACAACTCAGCGATCTTGACACCCTGTAGGCTGACCTCAACTGAGACCCATGGTCACTGGAAGAAATTGGGTAACAGATGCTGCCCAGCACCACTGTGAACATAGCTGCAGAGGCTGCCCTCACACCTGCAGCCATCACCATGCCCGCCCTCAGGTGAGAAACTCTGGTTGCACTCTCAGTTGGCTTTGAAGCAGAGAACCCCTCCCCCTCTAGAGCCACCCCACAGAAGACCTGAGACAGTTCAGCTGTGTGAACACAGCTCAGCAGGGGAGAGCCTCCGGTCCACAGAGATAACTAGGGGGTGACCAGAACAATTCAGCTATGCTCACAAGAAAATTAGTAACCCCTTGTTTAGTTGGTTTGGGGGGGGGCTACTTTTTGTTCATCTGTTCCTGTTCTGTTCATTTTTTGTTGCTGTTGCTGTTTCCTTTAGTGTGTATTTGCTTCTTTCTCCTATTACTCTCCCCATTTTTGTTCATTCTTTCTACTTGTCCTTCCTTCTTCTCTTTGTTCTCTATTTCTTTTTTCTTCTTTTTCTTTTCCTTCTTCCTTTCTCCTTTTTATTTCCATTTTATCACTGTCTTTCCATTGCTCTCTCCTATTTTTTCTCTTTTCTCCCTTTTCTCACCTTGCCTGGAGCAACAACATTGAGAGAGACAATGGCCTGAGAAATCAGCCCATTCAGCTCAAAGTTTCCACACAGAAGGCCACAGCATAGAGGGAACAAACAATCAAACACAAAGGAACATTCCACATAGCCAACAGGCACCTCATAGCAGAATGGCCTTGTGCCTACCAGGGCAGCACACCACACAGGATGCCAGACTACTCTAGGCTAAGGCCAGGAGCGGGTACTGAACAAGAATTTGCCACAGTACAAGAGTGCAAGGCTAGAACTTTGGGAAACGACACACCCAAGCCCCAATTGCTAAAGCATTCCCCCAAGAAACTGCAGGAGAAACTAGAAACACCATTCACCTGCATTAACCACCTGGTATTCTCAAGCCCTCATAAAAACCACAAGACTTTCCACTCACCAAGATTAGTTGCCTATAAACAACCAGATAGGGATGATCAGAATCCCTGCCTGTCAACAACAGGGGTCCAGTCAGCAGCTGCTGAGGAGGCAGTGGCAGACACATGCACCTCTACCCTTGAACAATAACTATATCAATCTAGGCTCTAGACAAATATAACTACAACCCATCAAGATTGCCAAGAAATCATGCCCTCCAGCATCACTGGTACAGGTGCATCACTTGCAGACAATACCTGAGGCAAGTATGGGAAGTAAGAAAACAATGATGAACAATCGAACACTCCAGGAAACAATATACCACAAAAAATAAGTCAGCCCACTAAAACCAACATCATGGATACAGATAGTTCAACTGGCCTAAAAAAGTCTTCAGAATTGTCATGTTGAAAACACTGAGAATTTTAAGAGAAAAGGTAAAGAAAGCAGAAAAGGAAAAGGATGACATGAAAAACATCATCAATAAATGGAAGAATAAAATGTATTTTTTTAAAAAATATGGCTGATGTTAACAGATCAATGGAGAAGCTAAAGAAAAGCTACAAAGAAAGACTAGAGGGATGAGGAACAAATCAGTACTCTTGAAGATTCAGATGTGAAAAAAAGGAAAATGAGAGAGAAGTACAAAGGAAGAAAAATGAAAAAACAGTCCAAGAACTATCTGACAACATGAGGAAAGGAAACATAATAGTCAAAGGAATTCCTGAAGGAGAGGAGAGAGACAAAAGAACTGCAAAACTATTCAAGGAAATACTGAAGAGAACCTTCCAAATCTGAAAAGGAAAATGAAAATAGACATATAAGAAGCTAAAGAACACCAAAGTACTATAATGAAAAAGAAGACCGCAGAAATACACAAAATAATAAAACTTCCAAAAGTCCAAAACAAAGAAAATATAATGAAGTTTGTGAGAGGCAAGAAACACATAACCTTATAGAGGAAAGCAAATCAGGCTCACATCAGACTTCTCAGAAAAACATTCCAGGTGAGAAGAGGAGGGAGCAACAAATTCAACAAATCCAAGAATACTTAATGCCAAGAATACTTTATATTGCAAATCCCTCCTTCACCTATGAGAGGAAAATATGGACCTTCTCTGACAAAAAAAAAATTCTTCAAAATCTCACTACTACTAAACACCCCTCCCTCAAAAAATATAAGAAGCCTTAAAATTTTAACAAACAGGACAGGAACAGAAAGAATGTAACAAGGTAATGAATAGAATCCCCCCAAAAAAGATGAACAAAATGGCAAGTACACCTTCATATATATCAATATTCACCCTAAATGTTAATGAAATAAATTCAGCACAAAAAAGACACAGTGTAACAAACTAGATCAAAAATGAGAACCCAACTTTCTGCTGTATTCAGAAAACAAACCTAACTGCTAAATTGAAAGATTGAAAGCAAAGGGCTAGAAAAAAGTCCTACAAGCAAATGGACCCCAAAAGAAAGACTTCAAACTAAAAAAGGTGACAGGTGCTACAGATGACCTAGTGGTGGTCAAGGGGTCAATACACCAGGAAGACATAATACTCATCAATACATATGCATCAAATGAATGAGCACCAAAATATATCAATTACTGGCATCTCTGAAAATAGACATTAAAGAAAATACTTAAGGAGGAGGAGACTTCAACACCCCAGTCTCACAAAGGGACAGACTGACTGGAAAGTAAATAAACAACACAACAACCATAAATGAATACCTATACCAAATGGGCCTAGTAGACTAGATACTGCACCCAAAACTAAAAAGTGAATATACATATGTCGCAAGAGCACATGCATCATTCTCCAGGATTGACATGCTGGACCACAGAATCAGCATTGACAAATTAGAAAGTTTAAAATCATACCAACTATTTGAACAGAAAGGCATCAAACTGAAAATTAACAATGAAAAGAAGGAATGGAAACCTCCTACTGCATGGAGAATGAACCCTTCACTATTGGAAAATTATTTGCTTAATGATGAAATCAAAAAGGAAATGAAGAAATACTTCAAGATGAACAACAATGAAGATACAACCTTTTGGAATATATAGGATACTACAAGACAGTAATAAGAGGGAACGATATAAGAATACAATCCTAAGTCAAGAAACAAGAACATACCCAAAGAAACAACCTAATCTCACATCTGAGAGAGCAGGAGAAGGAACAATAAAAAAACTCCAAAGCTAGAAGTAAGGAAAAACTAAAACTTCAAACAGAAATAAATTAGAAATTTTTTAAAAATTCAAAAGATTGAAGAAGCCAAATGCTGATAAATTAAAAGAATAAAATAGATAAATGCTTAGCCAGGGTCACAGAGAAGAAAAGGAAGAAAACTTAAATAAATAGAATCATAAATAAAAGAGGAAAAACTATAGCAAAGCAGGAATCCAGAGGATAATTAGAGATTATTATGACTATTGATTTACAAACAAGTTTAACTATCTGAATGAGATGGACAAAATTTTAGAATTATGCATCCTTCCAAAACTGAATAAATTGGACATAGAAAGCTTAAAATAACCAACCCCAAGCAAAAAAAATAAATAAAATAAAATAAAATTTAATTAGTAATCAAACCCTCTCCAAAAGCAAAAGTCCTGGGCCAGGTGGTTATACAAATGAGTTCAGAGACAAACTGGTACCTATCATACAAAAACTGTTTCCAAAAATTGAAAAAGAAGGAATACTACCAAGTACATTCTATGAAGCCAACATCACACTAATACCAAAACCAAACAAAAATAACACAGAAAATAAAAAAAGCCCTACTGAACAATCTCCCTAATGAAGACAGATGCACAAATTCTCAACAAAATCCTAGCAAATAGAATCCAACAATGCATCAAAAAGACAGTACACCATGATCAAGTGGGATTTATCCAGGGAAATAAGAATGGTTTAATGCCCAAAAATCAATTAATGAAAATAATGTAATTCACATACATCAGAAAGAAAAATAAAAACCACATGATGATATCAATAGATACTGAGAAAGCATTTGACAACATTCAACATGCATTTATGCTAAAAATCATTGAAATTCTTGGGATAGAAGGAACATACCTTAACATAATAAAAGCAATATATGACAAACTCACAACCAATATCAACCTAAATGGCATAAAACCTGAAAGCTTTCCCTTTGAGATTTGGAAGAAGACAAGGTTGTATTCTCTCACCACTGCTTTTCAATGCAATACTGGAAGTCCTAGCTAGAGCAATAAGGCAAGAGAAAGACATGCACAGAATCCAAATAGGGAAAGAAAGGGTAAAGCTATCACTGTTTGCTGATGACATAATACATACAGAAAATCATCAATCAATTAATCAGTTTGTTAAGGTAGACAGTTACAAAATCAACACAGAAAAATCAATAGCCTTCTTATATGCAAGAAAAAAGACCTAAGAAGAAGAAATTAAGAAAACCACCCTACTTTCAATTATACAAATGAGAATAAACAAAATATGTGAAAGACATATACAAAAGAAACTATAAAATATCGTTTAAAGAAATATAAGACAAAAAGAAACAGAAAAACATTCCATGCTCATGTTTTAGAAGAATTGACATTATCAAAATGGCCATCTTACCAAAAGCAATATACAGATGCAATATAATTCCAATAAGTTTTAATGGCATTCTTCAAACTAATAGAAGAAATAGTACTGAATTCATATGGAATAAAGAAAACTCAAATAACCAAAGCCCTCCAGACCAAAAGGAGACTCCCAGACTTTAAATGATACTACAAAGTTATAATAATTAAAACAGCATGGTACTGGAATAAAAACAGACACACAGACCAATGGAACAGAATTGATAGGCCATAAATAAAGACACACATGAATGGCCAACTAATCTATGACAAAGGAACAAAAAACATATGGAGAAGGATAATCTTTTCAATAAATGGTGCTACAAAAACTATACCACTACATTCAAAAAAAAATCAATCTAGATTGTTCTCTCAACCCAAACACCAAAAAACAACTCAAAATTGATAAAAGACTTAGATCTAAAACCTGAAAACCATAAAATATATAGAAGAAAATATAGGCAAAACATCCCATGGCCTATACTGTTAAAACATCTTTTAGGACACATTTATAAAAGCAAAGACAATGAAGAAAAACATAAACAGCTGGGACTACATCAAAATAAAAAGCTTCTGTACTGCAAAAAAGAGACAATAACCAAAACAAAGAGACACCCAAGAAATGGGAAAATTTTTTTCACTCCATTCAATGAATAAGGGTTTGATATTAAAGATCCACACTGAACTCACATGATTCAACAAAATGTTCAGTAAAAAGAGGTCAAAAGACTTTTTTTCAAAAAGGAAATACTAATGGCTAACAAGCATATGAAAAGATGCTCAATGTCACTTATAATCTGGCAAATGCAAATCAAAACCACAATGAGATGCTACCTCATACCAATAAGAATGCCCCATATTAAAACAAATGGGCAGCAAGTGCTGGCAAGGGTGTGGAGAAAAAGGAACACTTTTACACTGATGGTAGAAATGCAGACTGGGCCAGTCACTATCGAAAGCTATGTGGGGGACCCTCAAATGACAGAAAATGGGACTACCATTCAATTCAGGAATTCTACTTCTGAGAATATACCCAAAGGACACCAAAACATGCAATTAAAAGGAAATCTGTACTCCTATGTTTATTTCAGTACTAATTATAATAACCAGGATATGGAAACAGCCCAAATGCCTCAAAATGGATGAATGGACCAGAAAGTTGTGGTATTTTTCACAGTGAATATTATTCAGCAATCAAAAAACAAACTCATGTCATTTGCAGCAACATGAATGGAGCTAGAAGGAATCATGCTAGTGGAAACAAACCATAAAGAAAAAAATGTTAATGGTTTCACTTATAAGTGGTATGTAGGGAAAACAAGCAAAAGTACAAAAAATAGTTAAAACTGACAAACTGTTAACAGAACTAAAGAATGCAGCAAGGGAGAGGAAAGGATGGTGAAATCAGGGGAGGGATGAGCACAAGAGATTAGGATGATGGTTCACAATGACATGGTAGTAGGAGAACTTCTGGGTATACAATGGTATAAAGAAAAAAATATTCATAAACAATTTTTAAAAAGACTAACATTGGCCCCCAGAAGAAAGCAGAAATAGCAATACTAATAGCAGATAAATTAGAATTTAAGCTAAAAAGGTGACAAGGGATGAAGAAGGATAATATATATATTGGTAAAAGCATCAATACATAACAAAGACATAACAATTATTAACATATACTTACCAAATGAGGGAGCAGCAAAATTCATCAAACAACTACTAACAGCACTGAAAACAGACATTCGGCAAAAATACATATGTGGTAGGTGATTTCAACACACCACTCTCACCAATGGACAGATCAACAAGACAAAAATTAAACAAAGACACAAACTCCTAAATGAAGATCTAGACAGTATGGACCTAATAGATATCTACAGCACACTGCATCCCCAAAGAAAGGAATACACATTCTTCTCAAATACACATGGAACATTCTCAAAAATCAACCACATATTAGGACATAAGGCAAACATTAACATATATACAAAGATTAAAATAGTACCAACTCTTTTCTCTGATCATAAAGGCATTAAACTAGAAATCAATAATGAAAAGAAAGCAAGAAGAATGTCCAACACAAGGAGACTGAATAACATGTTACTAAATGAAGACTGGGTAACTGAGGAAATTAAGGAAGAAATTAAAACCTTCTTTGAAACAAATGGCAAAGAATACAGGCTCAGACCAAAAAGCAAGAAAGCAACCAAAGAAATAACCTAATTTCCCAACTCGATGAACTAGAAAAAGAACAAAAAAAAAAATGAGCAGAAGACAAGAAATAATAAAAATAGAAGCAGAAATAAACAAACTCGATAGTCAACAAGACTATTGAGAAAATCAACAAAACCAAAAGTTGATTCTTTGAAAAAATAAATAAAATTGATAAACCCCTTGCACACCTCACAAAGAAGAGAGAACACTGAAATAAGGAGGATTACAAATGAAAGAGGCGAAATTACAACAGAAATTTCTGTTACAACAGAAAAGGAGAAAGACGCATTCAGAAATCCAAAGGATAATCAGAGATTACTATGAACACTTATATGCAAACAAATACAACAACCTGGATGAGATGGACACATTCCTGGAACAGTATAACCACCCAGAACTAAACAAAGAAGAAGTAGAGAACTTAGACGAACTAATCACTAGCAGAGACTGAAGCAGTCATCAAAACTGTATCTAAAAACAAAAACCCAGGACCAGATGTTTTCACAAATGAATTCTACCAGACATTCAAAGAGGAAATAATGCCAGCACTACTACTACTAAAGCTTTCCCAAAAAATTGAGAATGAAGGAAAACTGCCAAACACATTCTATGAAGCAAACATCACTCTCGTACCCAAAGCAAATAAAGACAGCACAAAGAAAGAAAACTATAGACCAATTTGCCTAATGAACACAGAAGCAAAAATTTTAAATAAAATCTTGGCAAACCGAATCCAACAGTGAATAAAAAGCATTATTCACCATGACCAAGTGGGATTTATCCCAGGGGCACAGGGATGATTCAACATTTGAAAATCAATTAATATAATCCACCACATCAATAAGGAGAAAACCAGGGCCGGGCACGGTGGCTCGTGCTTGTAAGCTTCAGCCTATGAAGCGGCCGGGGCTAGAGATCGCAGTTCGAGTCCCACCTGGGGCCCGTAGTGAGACCTAGTTCCACAAAATAGCTGGGCGTGGTGGCGCGCGCCTGTAATCCCAGCTCCCTGGGAAGCTGAGGCTGGGGATTGCTTGAGTCTGTGGTACCCCGGGCAACAAGAGCCTGCGGCTCCACGGGCAAAAATAGCAAGACCTAGTCTCAAAAAAAAAAAAAAAAAAAAAAAAAAAAAAAA
>PVHY01003546.1:0-36832 GCA_004024945.1 Uropsilus gracilis | reverse complement strand
GGAGAAAACCAAAGACCATATGGTCATATCAATAGATGTAGAGAAAGCATCTGATAAAGTTCAACACCCATTTATGATAAAAGTGTTTTTTTTTAATTTTTGTTTTTGCATATTTTACAATATATGATTGCAAAGTTATTGAAACTTTAGTCATAAAAGGAACATATCTCAACATAATAAAAGTCATCTATGACAAACCTACACCAAACATCACCTTAAACAGGGAAAAACTAAAATCATTCCAATTAAGATCTGGAACCAGGCAAGGGTGCCTGCCCTCTCCACTTCTTTTCAACATTGTACTTTAAGTTCTAGAGAGGGCAATAAGACAAGAGAAAGACATAAAAGGAGTACAAATAGGGAAAGAAGAATTGAAGCTCTCATTATATGCAGATGATATGATTCTTTACATAGAAAACCAAAAAAAATCCACAGAAAAACTTCTTGAAATAATAAACCAGTTCTGCAAAGTAGCAAGTTACAAAATCAACACACAGAAGACAGAAGCTTTCCTATACACAAAAAGTCAAACAGAAGAAGAAATTTTTTAAAAAATCCCATTTACCATTGCACCAAAAGGAAATAAAATACCTAGGGGTAAACCTAACAAGATATGTGAAAGATCTATATAAAGAAATCTTCAAAACTCTGCTAAAGGGGATAGAAGAAGACATAAGAAAATGGAAAGACATATCCTGCTCATGGATTGGAAGAATTAACATCATCAAAATGGCCATCCTACCAAAAGCAATCTACAAATTCAATGCAACCCTATAAAGATTCCAACAACATTCTTCAAAGATACAGAACAAAAGTTACAGAAATTCATATGGAATAACATAAGACTTGAATTGTCGAAAAACCTCCTGACCAGAAAAAGAGAGAATGGAGGATTTACTATCCCAGACTTCAAACTATACTACAAAGCCATAGTAATTAAAACAGTTTGGTACTGGTATAAAAAACAGATAATCAGACCAATGGAACAGAACTGAATCCTCTGAAATAAAGCCATACATATATAGTCAACGAATCTTTGACAAAGAAGTGAAAAACTTACATTGGAACAAGGACAGCCTCTTCAATAAATGGTGTTGGGAAAACTGGAACAAGACATGCAAACAAATGAACCAAGATACCTCCCTCACACCATGTACAAAAACCAACTCAAAATGGATAAAAGACGTAGATGTAAGACCCGAAACCATAAAATACAAAGAGGAAAACCTAGGCAAAACCCTTCATGTGTTACAATTCAGAAATCCATTTTTGGTCACATCCATAGATGACAAAAAAATTGAAGGAAGACATAAACAGCTGGGACTACATCAAACTAAAAAGCTTCTGTACAGCAAAAGAGACAAAACAAAAAACAAAAAGAATCCCAACCAACTGGGAAAAAATTTTCCCCCTCCATACAAGTGGTAAGGGTCTGATAACAAAGATACACAAAGAACTCACACAACTTAACAAAAACAGAGCAAAGAATTCAGTTAAAAAATGGGGAGAAGATCTAAAAAGACACTTTTCCAAAAAGGAAGTTCAAATGGCCATCAGGCACATGAAAAAATGTTCAACATCATTAGCAGTAAGGGAAATGCAAATCAAAACCACAATGAGATACCACCTTACACCAATAAGAGTGGCCCACATCCAAAAACCAGACATCCACTGGCATGGATGTGGAGAGAAAAGAACGCTTTTACACTGCTTGGTGGGAGTGTAAACTGGTCCAGTCACTATGGATAGCAGTGTGGAAGACCCTCAAACTAATGAAAATGGAACTACCATTTGACCCAGCAATCACTCTTCTGGGAATCTACCCAAAAGAGACCTCAATGTGGGTACAAAGGAGCACCTGTGTTCGGATGTTTATTGCAGCACTATTTATAATTGCAAGGTCCTGGAAACAACCCAAATGTCCCAAAACAGATGACTGGATGAAAAAGAGGTGGTATATATATATATACAATGGACTATTATGCATCAATAAAAAATGACAAATTTGATGATTTTTTTTGTAACATGGCTGTACCTAGAAGAAATCATACCGGCAGAAACAAGCAGAAGGAAAAAGACAGAAACCAAATGGTTTCACTAATATATGGACAACCAAATGAAAGTACACAACAATGGAAGGGGACCAGCTGGAGTGACCAGGAAGTGGAGGTGGTGGGGGACCCCCAGGGACCACAATGATGTGAAACATATATATATATATATATATGTATAAATAAATTATTAGAAAAAAAAGGACTAACATTGACCAAAGGGGCAGAAAACATTCTGGGAAATTCAGCTTCCTGGGTCCCCCAGAAGGACAAGCAGACAGTCCCTCCACTCAGCCCAAGGTCAGAGGTGGGACAACAGCTCTACCCACATCCCCCTTGACAGGCGCACAAACCCCAGGAAAAAGGGAATGTAAATGGAGGCAATTTTAGAAGCCAAGACCATTTTCATGTGACTATACAATTAAGTGTCTGGTGATTCTACTTGACCCAAGTCTAAACTTTAGAACAGCAAGAGAAAAGAGGAGGGAAAATTCTTGGAGTGGACTTAGAAAAGTATTCTAGAATGTCTAGGCTGTGTTCCGAGTTCTTTGGGGAGAACTTGTAGATGTTCTGTGCTGCCAGCGAGACCAGCATGGCTTACCTGGTGCAGAAACAAAGACAACAACTAGGGTTTTCATTCTCTAATCAAAACAAAGCATTTTTGCTTGAGTAGAACGTTTTACAAGTGACACATGGAGGTCAACAAAAGGAAGGTGACAGAGCAACAGTTTCTCTCAGCAAGCAGTACAGAAGATCCTGTTAACACTGACCCTCACTCTGCACTCCACCCTTCAAAAAGAGGCATTTCCTCTGGAGAATTGTTAAAGCGAGTGCTGCAAATTACCCACATAAACCATTTAAAAGTTTTTTGCTTAGACCCAAGGGACATCTAATCTTAATGAAGATAACTTCTTGACATACCTACAAAATAAATCAGATAAAAAATTTAATGCTGAGCAACAAGATGAGTTAAATTGGATTTCAGCTGTGAGCCAATTATATTTGAAGAATGTAGACCAAAAACTGATGATTAGGTTCTCAGAGTTATTGATCCTCAGTCATTCCTACTGACACTTGTTGAGAGCAGAGATATTCAGCAATTGGGACCATGCCCAGCTTCTGACAGTAACATCCTCCTGCTCCTTTCATTCTCAATAGCAGTGAGGTTTCCAGCATCCAGACTAAGTCACCAAGGAATAAGATTAAAAAAAAGAAGAAGAAGGGAAGCCAAGCATGGCTTCTAGTCACTCCCTTTGAAATTGTTCTTATGGAAGACACAGTTCTTGCTTATCTAGATGCATGTAGAAGTTTCCATATGAGCTCACTCTTGGATGATGGCTCAAATGGCATCCACACTGATTTCTTAAAGCCAAGTGCCTTCTTCACTTGGTCACAGAGCTTGAAACTGGAGCAAAGGGGTGATGGGTGGCCACATGAGGAATCTTTCTGAGGGAGGGCACTGATGGCCTTAGTGTCCTTGCTGAGCAGAGAATCCAAGTAGAGGTGGAGTCATCAACCTGCAGCCTACTCCAGCCCAGCTAAGATGGCCAACTCCCCTCTGTCCTCTGTCAGAGCTTCTCCTATGCTACAGCCACAACCACGATGCCCTGTGATGTGGAGATGCTTCCTGAGCTCCTAAAGCCAGCGGAGCTTCACTGTTATGATCAGTACTTAATACTCAACCTCTGACTCAGAGCCCCTGTTGTTGTCACATCATCAATCAAATCGATCAAAGGTTACAAGAAAAATAACCAGAATTCTATATTTCTCTCAATTAAATAACAAACTTCTAGAAACAAAGACAGCAGACAATGACCCTGACATTGGAAAACAGCCTGTACAGATAGACTCCTAGACATGACCTGAGACTTTTCTTGGAAAATGCCCATATCCTGGTTTCTGGCTACAGTGCATGAACCATGAAATATGGAGAAAGGGGCTCGATGCCAACCTTCTAACACCATACCATAAAACCACCCATCACACAAGTTCTGCAATACCTTTGAGTGTTGCAAACAAGTGGAGACTTGCATCCAAGTTTGGGGAGAGTTTCTGGGGAGTGACCTCAACCAACCCTAGCACCTACCTTCCAGTATTGTCCAATGCCTCTGATTGACATAGCCCATCAAATGATGAACCTACACAAACTGAGCACCAAGATTTGCAGCTGGGGGTTATTCTTCCTGACTCAAGGAGCAAGAGGCCGATTAGGTTCAGGAAAAAAGTTAGTATACCAGATGTATAAACATGCAGATCTGGGACTCAGCCTGGGTCTCGAGTTCAGTCTCCATTACATTGTGGCCTGGTCACCTTGGCTAACTCCAGTGTCAACACAGTGTTGACACAGTCATTCCACAACAAGTTGCTAATGTCCCTACCTCTAAAGCATCCAGAGAGTCAATGAGAGAACAATAATGATCATTACTGAGATAATTGTATCACTCTTCTAGGCATGTGTTGTGTGATACACCATAACATTATAAAAGACTATTGATAAAATCAGTTCATTCTCATAGTACTCTGCAGTGCTATTATTGCCACTGATAGTACAAAATTCTACTGGAAGAAAACTCCGGACTTCTACTAGAGGAAGTAACTCCATCTTGCAGGGTGCCACTTTAGTTTCCCTACTACATGAAGATGGCCAACTCCCCCTCATCTTTTATATCTTCACTAGTCTGTACCTTTAAATCATACACAAATTTATTAATCTTACAAAGATACACCCTATGTGTCCCCTGGACACCTGGATAAATAGTTTAGCACAAACTCCTATTTTAAATATTGAGCTTCAGTGGGGTCACATGGGTAGTATGGATACCACCTCAACCTAAAGTCTGTCCACCAGCTCAGGTCCCAATAGGAATCCCATAAGTAATTTTCCCTTAGTAAAATTTATGTGGTTAAGAGTCATACCTGTTCCTTTCTTAAACTCAAATTACCTTCTCAAATTGGAGGAATTTAATTCATCCCACCAGAATGAAATCAACTCTGACTTCACCTGATTGCAGAGAATCAATTGCAGGATTGTATGAGTTCATTCTGTGATCAGAGTGAAGGCGCCTCACTGAGTAAAGCCTCTGGAGCCCCCTTGTATCTGTAACATGCAGGACTCAGGAAACAGCCCAGTTGCTAGAAGTTGCTGATACTTGACTGGTTACAGTCTCTCACAAAGCTGAAAGAAGTGGAGAAGGTCATTTCCACTTCTTTTACAAACTGCAGCCAGTAAAATAAAACTTCCTGGAATGCCCATTTGAGGCAGCAATTAGGATAGCTCTTGAATGCCGGCCAGTGTCCATTCTTCCTTTAAGTTGATGCTTCATAAATCTCTGTCAGCTTTTTCTATGTGCTCGTTTAGTGCTTTTGGTTGTGACTTTTCTCCCTGTGTTTTTGGTTTAAGACAATAATAAAAATGACCAAGGAACTGAATTAGCCTCCTTTCCAAGGACTCAGTTTAATGAACCTTATTTTAAAAAGTGTTTATAAGTGATAGCATCATTTCATTTTTATCCATTATCTTAATCAAAAATACTTACTTATCATGAATTTATTTATGACTGTGGTGACTGAATGATGATGATAAGAAGGTGAAAAAGATAAACTAAGGCATTAATGACAAATCAATACTCTTTTCTCTGAATAGAAAGATGACATTAAGGTGTAAAAAATAATATAACCATTGCATAACTCAGCAAATAATTGTACACCCCAAGTAAAATAATTTAATAATTGCTAGAGTATAAATTTCTCACTTATTTTTTGCCCTCTCTGTCCTATTGTCTGTTGTATACTAAAAATCCTATAACTGACACACCTACAACATGGTGAAAGAGGGAAATTGAAAGCAATCACTCTCCTTAAAAATATAACTTAAAAAAAGGAAAAAGGACTGATACAATATCCCAGAAAATCTCAGACTCTTGTAACAGATCAGTAGAGCACCTCCAGAAAGACCAAAAACCAGAAAGCTAAGGCCCAAGGACATAGGACAGCTCAGAGAACAGCAGCTCCTTTGGAACTAGCAGTCACATCAGCCTTTATGGCACTGCAGAGAAGGCACCACAGCCGCCTGAAGCCACAGCGATCTTTATCAACTGCAGCAACATCACCTCCCACCTCAACACCAGCTTGTATCAGAAAGGAGATAGGAGGAAATGCTTTACTAAAAATCCTTTTACTAGTTTCCTAAACCAGAAAAAAAAAACCTTTACCTTTTAATCTGATTTCAAAAGGGCAAAAGCCTTTATTAACCCTTAAGCTTCCACACAAAAGTTACCTTTGTCATTTAGATACCTGCCACTTGCTTGCCAAGGCCCTTTCCATCCCAAACTAGAGAAAGGAAAATGATGTTCTATTTCTTAGAACTTTTCCTTGCTCTCCCTCTCCAGGGTTCTTTTTCTGCCTCAAATGCATTTCCAAAGACAGACCAAACTCTTAAAATGATTAAACTATTTATTACTAAGTAAGCAACTGATTACCTAATATAGTATATATTATGCTTTATGTATCATGAAATAAGCATGTAAACTGATTACCATATTATACATAATATAAAGTAAACATAAATAAACCCAGTTACCCCACCATATGTCAAAACTGTTTTTTAGTTCCCCACCACATTCAAATTTCTTTATTTGCTGGTTGCCTCACAACATGTGCAATCAATCTCAGTTCACAAGTACATAATTCAAAAGCAAGGCATCCCTTTTTCCTCCTTTGATCTCTGTTTTGGCTTCCTCCAAACATGTGGTCCAAGACATGTTGTTCCTCTTTTTTTTTTTTTTTTTTTTTTTTTTTTTGGCATCCATCTCAACTTTAAGCAGTAGAAAAGCTCCAAGGTAAAACAGGAATCAACACAGGGTCCATCTTCTCAAGTCTTGCTTACAGTCTCTCAAAAGACATTTAAATCAAACTAGATAAAACAAGTTCCAACACAAAGTTCAAATCTCCAAATTCTTTAGACTTCTTTAACACACACCATCAGCTATGCATATTGAGGCTCATGAATTTAACTGCTCCAGACCACTGCCTGTTTATAGCAAAGCTCATGGCCTCTCTGCTTTTCTGTCCTGCTGTAGCCTGATGCTGCTGCCTGAGACCAGCAGCATGACCGTGCCCAGAATGATAAATGTCTCACCAGTCCAGGCTGACACCCATGGACCAAATGCTGACTCTTCCTCTTTACTCAGTTATCACCCCAGTGACCACAGCTAGGCCTCCATCTTCCCAAAATGGTTAATCTTTGGTTTCTTTGCCAAGTCCCTTTTATTCCTTTCTGCTTGTTTTTCCCTCCCTTTGGGGAGGGAAGCCCTGTCAATCATCTCACACCATGAAAACTTTTTTTTCTCCTCCTTCTATGTTCTGAAAGGAAGCTATGAATTCTAATGAAGGGCCATCAACCACACCTTGGCATAGTTAACTAAACTTTGTTCATCTGGACCCTTTCTGACAGTAAAGTCAGAAAGTCAAATCTCCATAATATTGCCAGGTCCTTCTTCAAAAATTTACAATACTAAAGCAAAAGGGAAGTAGTACCTATTTCCCAGCTGCATTTTTCCTTTCCAATGTTACTACCAGAGCATAACATCAGTTATGTTAATGGCAGATGCCACTCCAACATGCTGACTCCATCTGGGGATACCTTGGCTCCTGGGGAGAATCAAAAGATTGAGGCAGTGTACCACCACTATGACTGCTTATAGTTCCTCTGGAGCCACTCACCATATTGGCTATAGTACACTGTAGAGGTTGCACCTACAGCCAACCAGAACCTTGGCCATCATCATCATCAACAGCAGCTGCAGAAGCAGCAGGATCACCTCTGATCCCAGTACCAGCTAATCCCAACTGGGAAAACCTTTGTTACTTGGAAGACTCAGAAGATAGAAACTGCTGCACCGCTGCAGCTGCTTGCAGCTCCTTGGGTGGGAACTGACACACATCAGCCATCAGCACACCATCGGAGAGGTCACCCACAGCCATCTGAGACCACCCTGACCACAACTGAGAACACTTTCATTGCTGGGGAGATTTAGGGGATTTAGACTGTATGCCACCACTGCTGTGGTTCATAGGTGAGAAGTCCGTGCCTGTGCTTACACTGGGCACATGAGTGGACATCCCCTTCCCACAAACCCACTCCCTGAAGGTTCCCTGGAAAACTCAGGAAGGGTAAAAGTTACCTGCAAATGATAATCTAGCCAGCTGAGGAGAGGTCCTCCCCCACAGGGACACTCTCAAGTGAACAAGCTCAGCTAAGAAGAGCAGATAACTCAGCAAGAGAGAAACCCTCCAACCAACTGAAAAAGAAAAAGTTCATTTCTCCACATCTTTTTTGTTTGTTTGTTTTTTGCTCATTTGGTCTGTCTCTGTCATTTTGTCTTTTGTCTTTAGCTGTTTTTTTTTCTGTCTGTCCTTTTGGTTTCTTTGTGCTCTGATTTGTTACCCTCACTCCCTATATTTTTTCCCTTTTATCATTTTTTCCTTTTTCTTAGCTTTTTTCTCTTATATTTTTCCTATATTTATTTTTCCTTTTTATCATTTTTCCTTTTTCTTACCTTTTTTCTCTTATATTTTTCCTATATTTATTTTTCCCTTTTATCATTTTTTCCTTTTTCTTACCTTTTCTCTCATATTTTCCTTTCTCCCCTTCCTTCCTCTTTGTTCCCTTTCAAACACTTTCAATTTTTACATTTTCTCCTCTCTCTTCCCCACTCTTTACTTTTCCTTTACTTTCTTCTTTTTTCTTCTTTTTTCTTCACTTTTCCTATCTTTTTTTCCATCTTCCATCTTTTCTTCTTTTTATGTCCTTTCTCCCTTTTCTTATCTCTCCTGGAACCAAAACTTCAAAAGAAAAAGACCTTGGGAAGAGCAGCCCATTAAGCCAAATAGCTCCACCCTGAGGGCCATAACCTAATAGCTAAACACAGAAGTTCATTCCACACAGCCAGTAGGCACCTCACAGCAGACTGATCCCCACCCCACCTTGTTCTTATTAGGGCATCTACCACATAAGAATCCAGACTACCCCAGTCTGAGGTCTGGGACACCTCTCCACAAAGTGGGGGTTAGACAGACAAGAGCACTTGCAGAAGAGTATCCAAGCAGGAGCTTCAGGAAACCTCTACACTCACTCCTCTCTTGCCATAGCAACCTGGGAACCCCACTCATCAACATCAGTCACCCGGCAGTCACAAGCCTACTCAGAAACTGTGAGAACATTCATTATCCATTTCCAATTCTGATAGCCCACAAAAAACTAGAGAGCACTGCTTGCCATCAGCAAGGTACCAGTTGACAGAAGCTGAGAAGGAAGTGGCAGAGACCTGCATCACTACCTCTGTATACCAGCCACAGAAGCCCAGTCACTAGACAGAAATCCATGAAAAGGAAAGCTCTCCAAGAAGACATTCTAACCAGCATTAGTGGAATAGAGACATCACAGGCAGAACAACCCAAAGTCAAACCATGGGATGGACGAAAAACATGAATGATTGATCAAACAAATGTTCCAGGGAAGAATACATTACAGAAAATCAGTCCACTGAAATCAACAGCATGGACACAGAAGACTATTACGACCTAACTGAATAAGAATTCAGAGTCACCATAAGGAAAACACTGAAAGATTTAAGAGAAAAAGCAGAGAAGGAAAAGAATGATATTCAGAATACAATTAATAAACTAAAGAATAAAAATGAAACATAAAAAAATTGAAGAACTTAAGAAAACCCAGGAAGAAAAAATGGAAGAATGTATCAGTACTCTCAAAGACTCAGAGGTAAAAAGAATCCAAAAAGAAAAGGAAAGAAAGGTACAAAGGAAGAAGACTGGAAAAAAACACTCTAAGAACTATCTGACACCATGAGAAAAGGAAACATTAGAATCATAGGAATCCCAGAAGAAGTGGTGAGAGACAAAGGAACTGAGAAATTATTCTAGAAAATAATTCAAGAGAATTTCTCAAATGTGAAGCAAGAAACAAAAATATAGATTTCAGGAAGCCAGAAGAACACTAAATTACCATAATGAAAACAAAACTACTGCAAGGCACATAATAGTAAAACTCAAAAAAATCCAAAACAAAGAGAACATAATGAAGTTGGCAAGATAACCTATAAAGGAAAACCTATTAGGCTCACATTAGACTTCTCAGAAGAAACACTTCAGGCAAAAAGAGAATGGAGCAACATATTCAACAAACTCCAAGAAAAAAAAGATCAGTCAGATACTCTGTCTTGCAAAGGTCTCACTTATGTATGAGGGGGGAAAAAATGGACCTTCTCAGCAAAGTCTTGTTTAATAAATTGTCATCTGGTTCATTACTTCCAGCCAATCCTTAGTTGCCATAGCTAAGCCATCTCTCTTTTCCATCCTTTCTTTGTATCCTGCACTTGGTTCTCAACAACAAACCAGTGGAACAGAATTAAAAGTTCAGAAATAAAGCCACACATGCATGGTCAACTAATCTATGACAAAGGGACAAAAAACATACATTGGAATAATGATAGTCTCTTCAATAAATAATGCTAGGAAAACTGGACTGCTACATGCAAAAGAATGAATCTAGACTACTTCCTCAGATCATATGTAAAAACCAACTCAAAATGGATAAAAGATTTAGATGTAAGACCCGAAACCATGAAATACCTAGAGAAAAATATGCTGCTGATAAAGTATCTGATGCTGTGGAAAGTGTGTGGAAGTTCAGACCAGAACTCGAGTGTGGAAGTTGAGGGCCACTGAAGAAAATTCCCAGTCCTTACAAATCAACTTCCAGTCACACCCTAGAAGTGATTAATATACCAATAGATGACAATTACACACAGAATAAAACACTCCCCAAAAGAACACTATATCAGGGTAATGTCTGCCCTTGACAAGTGGCAGCTGTCCTCCAGACTACCCGCCTCGGTCTACACAGGCATCTCTTTCAATAAACCTGCTCCTTGCAGAAGTAGTTTTCCGTTCACCTGTGGTGTGCGAATGTCATTTTCCTCCTTTCCTTTTTCAGATAATAGACTTGCTCTTTTTAATAAAATGCAATGTCTCTGCCTCATGGAGGAACTGTGCACTGAATGCAGAGCTCTAGGGAAATTTTCTTGGTACCAAATACTTCTCCAAACAGTATCACTCCTCATCTCTTCTTGAAACTCCAGGCCCCTCTCCCACTCCTTAGCTCAGGACACATATCCTCATTTTGTTCAACTTGCTTTCAACTCTTCACCCATATGGATTCTCCTTATGTTTTTAATTAATTTTTTTCCTACTGATCTGTCCAATGTTAATTTTATCACCCCACCAGCCTGAGAAGAAGGTAGAATGTTAAGGGGAAATTTCCGTTCTATTCCTAAAGTAATAACCCATTTGACTATGTTTTAAGAAAACATTGTTTCTAAACTCAGTATAATGGAAAATTCCATGGGAGAAGAAACTCAGAAGAAAGCCTAAAATAAGAAACTAATATTAAAGGGATAGAATGAAGAGTGTCAGTAATTTCATTTTTATGTAACACAGATCTACAGCATGAAAAAGCGAATTGTCTTAGGATTACCTGAAAAACTTAGAACAAAGGGGGAACACTCTGAATAACAGTTAACCCCATTGAGGACAGTCAGGAGTTGTTCATCCTAACAGCCTGTGATCTTCACAGTTTGCATTATTTTCACTGTGGTGGGAAGCATTATGGAAGGGAAAGGAGACATCATTTAAGTATGAAATAATATAATGGAACTAGCCTGCAACTTTTTATCCCTCACTGTCACTTCAAATGCAGCCATTTAAAAGAGAGAACATTTTGGTATGGGGACGTCCTTTTATAAAAAAAAAAAAAATAGAAAGAAAGAAAATCAGTATGTGGTTTGCAAGAGACAAACTAAATACTTCCAACATGAGAAACCCAAAAATTCAGCTACATTGAGCATAAATGACTCAGAGACACTCCCAGATACCCTTTAGGGGTACAATTCTACCCTCAATTTCTCTTTTACTAAAGTTTGGGTCAAGCTTGTATCTACATCCACACACAGAAATCTAAGCTTGCAAATTATTCAAGTTTAGGAAAGCAAAACAGTAAAGATAACCAATCACAGTCAAATAGACCTCAAGCTCTGGCCAATCAATAGCGTCCTTCTTTTGTATCTGCAAGTTCAGTACTGGAGTCTTCCTCAGGTCCTCTCAGTGGAGCAGTCCTCACTACTTCTGGTTTGACACACCCCATTTTTTTGCCCATTGAATCCATATTTGCTCAGATAAAAATTTTTACTACTCTTCAGTTTATCTTTTAAGAGAGTCTAAAATACAGGGAAGGTAGTTCTAAAGAAAGAGACAGTCATGACCTAGGGCAATGGTCACTTGGGGTCTAAGATGCCACAATGCCTCTAAGGTCCTAAAGTAGAAAAAAATGGCAGATATTTCTGTGTTTGAGAAGACACTGAGTGACCCAACTTGATTGATGGAAAAGATTTTCTAAACTTTCTTCACTGCTGAATTTTACTGGCCCTCTTTCTAGAAATTCAGGACTTAGAGCCACCTTCCTCCAGTGATTTAAGTACACTCATTTCAGAGAGTTTCTGAGACCCAAAGGAAATGTTCTTGTTTCTAAACAATGCCCAGGATTTTCAAACTCCAAGTGAGAAGAACAGAGAGCTCTTCTCCACTCTGAGTTCTGCCCCAACCTTCTGCCAATGAGGGGAAGAGACTACGTACATCCCTGCCATCTCTACAACAGAGGCATTATGGACTAATTAACAAGGTAAGTATTTCTGCAGTGTCCTCAAACAGCTGTCTCACACACACATTCTCCCCATGATCTAAATTTCAGAGTCACATTTACACATTAGGCAGCCACAGCCAATACTTGGCTAATAAAAAATTCTGAGATTTGATGATATCTTTGTCACCTTGTTGTCAATGGAAGAGACAGTTTTAACACATGGCCTCTGACCACCCTTCCTCCAACTTCATCACCCTCAGGGAAGAACCTGGGTCTGTTTAGCACTAATTGATGAGGTCACTTTCCTCTTTCCAGCAGATTCTCCCTAAACTGATCTCCCCCAGGACTTTTATGCAGAGCAGAATTAATCGTTCTATTCACCACATAGCCAGTTAAGTAAAAACACTGTACTATCCCCTTTTGCTGCTGTCTGTCCCACACTGTCACTGTGCCCTTACCATTGGTCAATGATCCAACTACTTATTACATTATTCATGGGATCTGGGTCACCATGATTCCCCTGACATGGCTGGGAAACACAGCCATCCCTGATTTATAATCAGGAGAGATTTTTTAATATCTATAGACATAAATATTTTTGTCTACAGTTTACAGGTTACATGTTCAGTTATGATCTTGGACCTCATTCTGTTGCATATTGTAATATGCCAAGTTGCTACTATCTTGCAAAGTGACTCCGGTTTTTGCAAGATTCACTATAGGACTTATCTTCTCTAATCTAAGTTTTGACCTTGTGTACACCACATTTAAAGTGAACTCAAAATTGAGGGACTGAAAATCACCTGTCAAGTCTGTGACCACCCTTGACTCCACCTCACCCCAACACACACACACACACACACACACACACACATATCTGTGTCTATGGTATCTGCTGAAGACTCAGCAACTAAGGTCAGCTTGACAGGTGAGGTCTTCCAGGGTTTCTCCTTGCAGATCTAAACAGAAATGTAAGAGTGAGAGAGAGAACTCCTAATTGAAGTTTGAGAAGTTTCTTAATTCCTTAAAGACTAAGAACATAATAGCATAATTTTCTTTTTTCTTTTTTACAGAGGGTGGGGGCCATAAACCAAAGAATGTGAGTGGTCTCCAGAATGTGGTAATTGTCCTCCATTGACAACCAGCAGGAAAAGGGAACCTCAGTTCTATAGTCACAGGGAACTGAATTCTGCCTGATTTTCAGAGTCTGCTTTTTTCAAAAGGGAACATTGACTTCCTTCATTTGGAACCATTTATACAAGCATACTTTATTCATCTACAGAAAAAGATTTCTAGAAGATCAAGAAGCTGCACATGGGACCTCACCAGCTCCTGGTCCTGAGAGAGAACCACCATGCTACATTTTTTATGTTCCCTGAACTTTTTCTCTTAGAATTCCTGACAGCTTAGCAAATGATCACATGAACTGATTTCAGGGACATATAACCTCTTGCTTTCTGTTTGAAACAGGAAGCATAGGTGTATTTCTGGAGCAGGGCACACTTTATTCCCATCCCTAGTGAGGACTGCAGAGGGAGAAGTAAAGAGGGCACAATCCTCTCTGCTCCATACCTGCTGTACCCTCACCCGCTAGCCACCTGCCTCTTGCCTGCATGCACACAGCCTCACTCCTTCCAAGCCAGCACTGCGGCTGTGGACGAAAGGCTAGCAAGAAGCAGCAGAAACTTTGTTGTTTAAGAGAAAGCTTAAAGTGTTGAAAATGAAAGGGCAACACTCCATGATGATGTGAGATTCAACCTCAGTAAATCGCCCTCATGTTTAGACCTTCCACATCATCAGAACAGGGTTCCACATCATCAGAGCTCAGTCCCAAGCCCTGCTCCTGACTCCTTCGAGGAATTCAGGAATATTCGCTGACTGAGGAAAGCAAGGCAGGACTGAACAGCAGCTGTTTGTTTTCACTTATAAGACAAGCCATGGAGAGAGGACTTTTCCAAAGCAAGGCAAAAGACAAGCAGGTATCACGGGTCCAAGATATTCCAGGCAGCATAATGAGCATGTCAGGTGGGCTCCTGTCTGTGGCTCAAATGCAGGCTGCTCACTGGTGGAACCAAATCAAGCCCTAGTGCAAATGCTGTGGGTACAAAGCTGCGGGTGGTCCAGGCCCAATGCTATTATATGCTGCTTCCAGATAACAAAAGACTCCATGCTTGTGTGATTCACCTAGCTCACAATCTCCTCACCTGCCTACCAAAGATTTCCCAAGTGGGAGCTACATGCCCAGGGCGGGGTGGAGACCTATGGTTTGAATACTGGAGCAGGATTCATTTCCTTCCCCGACTGGTTCTCAGTTAGCAAAGCAGGACCTGCACAGGGGAGCCATATGAATGAGGCCATGGGTATCAGTGCCCAGAACATGCAATCAGTGGAGAACCCCACCCCTGGCCAGCTGGGGCAGCCAGCACCGACCAGAAGAACATGCAGTCCTAGGAGTGCAATCGGCCATCCCTGAAATTCAGTGAGCTCCATTCTTGGCCTACTTCTGAATTTTGCCCCACACCACAATAATCTTAAAATTCAGACTGCTGCAGGATTGATTCACTGCATGAAGAAGGAACTGCCATCTGCAGTGAAAAGACAGACCCCAGGTGGGAAATAAGGGAACAAGGAAAGCAACAGGGTAAGCAGTTTGGAAATAAAATCCAGGAAATTCAAGCCTCACTGTTAATTTTCACACAAATCCCTCATATTGTTTTCTTTTTTATCTCTAACCAGCTGTGCTTTTTAATAGGACAATTATTCATTATTCAGATGTATTCCAATTATTTCTTTAAAAAAAATAGAGTCTATGGAATTATTAGGTTGGTCCAGTAGAGAAAATTTCCCTTCACTCTGTATTGCCTCAATTGGCACTGACAAAAGTGATTTTGATTGTGTAAGATTAAGTTATTCATCATTATTAACAGCCTTCACTTCAACAAGGAAAGATGCAGGGAAGTTACAGCTTTCACTCAAGCACAGATAGTGTCATGGCAAGACGCATGTTGTACGTGGGAACCAGCTGGCGTGAATGAGCAGATTCCATGTCCACTGACCGCAGATGAAGCCTGCAGGGTTGAGAGCCCAGCTCGACACAGCAGACAGAACAACAGGCTCCGCAGATAGCAGTTTTTGAGATCTTGGGAGACCCTGGCTGCTGGCCAGCCTGGGGGCTCCCAAGGGGGAAGAGTTACTGCGATCAGAGAAGCCTGGCTGTGCCTTTAAATGTACCATGTCCTGGAGGTGTGCTTTAGGAAGACTCTCCTCACTCATACTTCGGGAACAAAACGCTGCTGTGACAGGGCTGGGGATGTTTTGGTAGCAAAGTTTCCCATATGTGTGTCTCTGCAAGCACAATCAAAGATTGAAGATGTCTGGTCATTTTCATTTATCTTCAAAATTTAACCAGAGCTGCAGGATCTGCTTCTCATGTTACCTTGCACTGGGATTTCTGTGTGAGACTCCCCTAGTCGAATTCCTGCCCCATCTTCCATAGTTGTTAAAAAAAAAAAAAATGGCATTCCAAATACAAAAAAAATAGAAGGCTAATACCCTGATGTAGCCTGCATACCTGAGTCCCTATGCACAGCAAGCAATAAATAAAACAAGAGGATTCTGTTTTTTAAGAATGCCCTGGAAAAGTCCGTTTAAATCAGATACCTCCCTCAGAGCAGACCTGCAAAGGAGCAACAGTAACTTCATCCTCTCTGAGCCCTGGCACCAAGGAGGTGACCCCATTCTCATCAGTTCTTCAATTATCATGATCCTAGACAATTTTTGGCACATTAGTCTCCTGAGCAAACCTATTACACTCTTTCCTGAAATGTCTCCCTGAAATGTCTCCATCTCCCTACCTGGAGAAACACCACTGTCCCTCTTGCTGCCCTGACCTGTCCTGCCCCCATCCTCAGGCTGTTCAGGAACTCACCAAAGGTAACCCCCTTTCCCCTACATTTGCTGTCATACCTCTAAGATAATTCACCCCAGATTTGGTCAGCCACCACCCCTGTGTATTGGAAAATCACATCTCTCTTGACAACTCATTCTTCATCCTATTCTAGGGTTGGATCTTTATCACTCTATCAGATACATTTTCTAGAAAAAAGAATGGGACTGTCATTTTTAACAGAACTTCATATCCAAGTGATTAGCTTCCTCCAAGCATTCTGTGCCTATGGCCCTCCAGGAAAAGTCACGGCTGAAAAGTTAGTCGATGCAAAAGTAAGGGAATATCAGTTGCACAAGTGATCTTTCACAAGTTTTACTTCATTTTTAATTAAAACAATTAAGGATCATGGATAGTAGAGATAGTCCAACTTCCTTAGAATCTTACATATTAGCCCCACAACACTTTTCTGACCACAACTCAACGATCACCTAAAAAGCTAGTCCCTATAGGCTTGCTAAGCACAGAAGTGGGCTAGAAAGCCCACCTCTGTCCCATCCCAGGTAAGAGCTAGCACCTCATAAGATGGATGGGACTCTTCTCCTTACCATATCTTACCATTACCGAGGATTTAAAAGTTGGATGTGTTGAAGATACAACCAGTCTGAATGGCTGGTTTGTTTCATAGAGCTTCCTGCTTCCTGAGTCTCATGTCAGGGGTGTTTTTCAGAGTTGTCAAAACCCTTCCTGTCTAATTGTCCAACACTTACAAGTGGGTGTTAGGGACCCCAAATTTAATACACCAGCACCTTTGCATATCAAGACCCTAAGGTAGGGCTTACAGAGCCAGCCCCACATCCCAGCAGCTGTGTGACCTAAGGCAAGCAACTCATCTCTCTGTGCCTGCATTAGTTCCTACAGAAAGTATGGGCTACTTAGCAACCATGACAGCAGGACAATTCTGAGAACAAAATGACTCCTAAAGTGCAAGCCACAATATTATCTACCCTCGGGAGAATGGAATAAATGAACACATGTGGACACAGACAGACAGGACCAGCACCAAGTGTGAACTTGATCAGAGAAAGTTAATTCTCATCTTGTCATTATTTCTTAGTATCAAAGAGTAAACATTTGAACAAAATTCCCTCCCAGGAGATGGATGCTCTGTGACACTAAGAAACTTGCTCGAACCCTGCCCTCAGGGCTCAAAGGGCTGAGCTAGGAGAAGATGCCATGGGGCCTGTGACCAAGCATCAGGCTCCAGGCTACAGTATCCAGATGCAGGAGAGAGAGGGGAGAGCAGAGAAATAGGGATCACAGCTGCTGTGCTGGGGCCTCGCTCTCCCATGAGGCCCCAGAGGTCCAGACCCTCGTAGAAGGGAGGCTGTGAAAGCAGGTACAGGAAAAGGCTGAGTTGAAGCCTGTGAACTGAACCCCCAGCATTTCTGCCATACTCCACACTCCACACTCTGATACATATATTGAATATGTCAATTAGTGTTCTTATTTCAGAGAAAAGATAAGGTTTACCCTGTCAGAGGCCCAGAAAGGTAGGACCACGTTAGCGATGTTTGAAAAACTTTATGAAACTCCCTTCTGAAGCACAACTGGTATTTCACTTTAAGAATCTAATAAATATTTTAGAATGGCATTTCATTTGTTTTACAATGACATTTCGTATTAGAATAAAAGAGCTGAAAGAAGAAATATAAAAGGGTTCCCGCTACTACCCGCTGAATTCCTTATGTTTGGAGACTAGCCTGATTTACAATGTTTTTATGAGTCTCTTTAAATCATTACTGAAGGCAGTAAGGGTGGAAGCAGGGTGCAGAATGAAAGTCCAGTTTGTCCCCTAAATACACAAATCCACACTGGGTTCTATGAAGTCTTCCTATTCATTTATTTAACATGTTCTGTGGAGTCATATCTCAGTGTGTGCTATTCATTTTCCTTCTGTAGATGTCATTTGGAAAAGGGCCATTTCACATAGGAATGAGAAATCAGTACTAGAGAAAAATCATACTATGTTTAATTAAATCATTTTTAACAGTCGTTGGCCTTGTGTCCTTGAAAGCCCAAGATTTGCAACCTAAGGTCGTACTCAGCACAACACACTCATCACAGGCAGAGCAGACAAGAAGTGAGGAGTAGGGAGATTCGGAGGCAGAAGCACACAGACCCTCTCAAGACAGTGGTTCCCATGTCAGAATGCACATGAGTAGATCTGGATAAGCACCCCCCATACCCACCTGGCACACCCACATGTCACTCAAGTCATTAGGGTTTATCAAGAGTAAAATCATAGCAGGAGAATAGCCCTGTGTGGGTGGGGTAGAAACTAATTGCTTAGCCTCCTTACTTACCTACCATCACCTTGCAAAACTCAGGGTCCTTACGTCACAATCTAAGGAATTCAGCTTTGTTTTCTCTGCTTAAATGTCTCCAAAGTGACAATAACCCCTAGCTCCAAAGCTCTTTGGAGCCAACATACATAGGCTTTCACTACAGAAAAAAATAGCATAGCATATTCAAGAAAGAGAAAGAGAGTGCCATCTCTCAAGAGAAACAACATACAAAAGTACCAATCCAAACAGGCAGCGATATAACAGATGAATCAAGAATTAAAACTTGCATGTTACACATGTGAAATGATTGTGAAGGGTACGATCAATATGAAGAGCAGAAGAGAATACCAAGCAGGAGTACCAGGCATAAAAATATACATTGAAATAAGTGAACAGTAGGTGGTTAGTAGGTTAGATTATTGTTTGAAAACACACACCTCTTCCCCAACACCTTCATCCAGGGTGAACATTTCCTCACCCCCTACCTTTTAGGATATATTTTGGCCAAAATGATAGTTTGAAACATGATGCAAGGCTTAAACTCTGTCATGTAGTAAACCTTATGGTCTTGTCCTTCCTCTAGCAATATATCAATATAATATGTTTTGAGTAGCACACTGGCTCCAAGAGAAAATGAGAGGTGCCTTTCTTTTGTGCACACATACAATAACCAGTACTCTGTTGGGCAGGTCTGCCAAGTTTACTTATCTTGTATAACTTAAAACTTGAAAGCTCTGAACAGCATTTACCCATTCCATCTTCTCCTAAGCACTGGGACATTTTAGGTATCTCACACAAGAGGAATCATCCAGCACTGGCCCTCTGAAACTGACTTATCTAGTTTAGCATAAAGTCCTCCAGGTTCAACCATATATTTGCATATGGTAGAAATTCTTTCTTTTCTAAAGCAGAATAATATTCCACAGTCCAAGTATACCACATTTTCACTATCCACTCACCTATCAGCTATTACCTATCATCTCTCAAGCAGTCATCTGTTAGGCTATTCTGTGAACTGAACAAATAATGTTGCAATGAAAATATAAATATCTCTTCAAGATCTTGATTTTGATACTTTTAGACATATACTGAGAAGTGGAATTGCTGGATCGTATGGTAAATCTGCTTCTATTTTTTGGATAAGCTTCCATACTGTATCATATAAACCTAGCATTAAAAAAAAAAAAAACAGAATAGAAGAGAATCAAGAGCCATATGCAAAGGAATATCCATATGCAAAGGAATGATTCCGGATCTCACACCATACCCAAAAATTCTATTCAAAATAGATTAAAGAAAGATCTGAACATCAGATAGGAAACTGTATAACTCCTAGAAAAAAACATCAAAAACACTTCTTTGAATGGTAAAAAGCTAAATGATTTTAAAACCGAGTGATTATATTCAGAAAATAAAGTGATAAGTAATTCATACCATGAGTGAAAAAACTCCAAAAGAGAAAAAAAAAAAAAAGAAAGAATACCTGAAAGAAGGCATTTAGCCTTAAGGTGCATCTCTACCAGAAGAGAGCAAGGAAAAACCGCAAAACAAATCAAAATCACTGAGAGTATGCAACTGGGAAAAATTTATTGAAAAATGTATAATATCAAGTTACAGATTATGTGAACCACAGGATGTCTTATATTTTGGTTACCACTTCAGGAAATACTTTGACATTACCTACTAAGGTGAGGTATGACAGACAGATGCACCGAACAATTCTCCTGCTTTGATACCCAAGAAACACCTACACTTGTAAAATAGAAGACAGTACAAAAAAATGTCATATAATTTCATAAAACATGCAAGTCTTCAATCAGTATTCAGTAAACCTGGAATTAATATGATATGTTCACTGCATCTCAATAATTAAGAAAAGAAAGGTAATAACAAGAAAATAAGGTAATAACAAATTATTACCTTGTTATAGTTCCTAGAACAAAACTCAAAACTGGATTGTTGGGAAAGAGCTCTGGGCATCTTTAAGGGCATCACATGGAAATACTGATGAGAATAGCACATGAGAAGGTCACAGCAAGGCATGGGGTGAGGCTGAGTCATGTACTGCCATGTATAGTCATGTACTGCCATTGCTACTATAATAATATTAAAAATAAAACAGAATGCTTATTTCCCTGGGTGTCTGAATGCAGAAAGCAGAGAAGCAGGAGCATATTGTTGGGTATAGGTTGTTGTTGGGATGTAAGATTTTGAGTGCCAAGGAAGCTCCACTTTCTACATTTTTAAAAATAAGAAGCATGTAAATGGAAGAAAACAATGCTGAAAGGTATTATAAAGCATGGATTCAAGTGAATTAATTTCTTCATCCCTAATCAAATTAGTAAAGTAGTGACACAAAGCAGCATGCAAGAAGGGAGACAAAAGGAGCTCAGGGACTGGAGGGTCAAGGAAGGCTGCTCAGAAGAACTCAGACAGGAGGGAGCAGAATGGACACTATGCCTTGTGATCCTCAAGAGCTGAGGCCAGAGACCCTGAACTGGAACAGCATGAGTCCCCTGCCCGCTGTGGCTGGACAGAGCTGGACAGAAGTGAAGCGAGGGATTGTGATAGTGTAAGGCAAAAAAGAACTTAAAAGCAAGGAGCAGCGGCAGCAGGAGAGGCGGTGGAAGAGGCAGGGGACCTGTGAAGAAGAAACTGCACTGGCTTCTCAGCCCACATGTGTACCCTGCATTTGGGGACGTGGAAGGAGACACTTGAAACAGACAAAGGTGAGAGACCCCTTCAGGAGGCTGATCATAGCCATCTTTATCATGGTTTTGATTTTGTTCTTTTTCTTCCAGTCTGGCCTGGCCCCTTCTGTTCTTTGCCCACAGGTCCCCACCAGAAGGTACCTGAGATTTGTGGCAAGTTTTTGGGCCTCAGCTGCCACTCTTTGGGCCAACCCCGCTTGACTAGGCATTTACCAATGAAGGGATGCGAAACGTTGTGTGCTTGATTTGAAACCACATTTTTCTCTCTACTGCACACTAAGTGTATTAAAGTTCATCTTCATTGAAGGTCTAATATGCCAGACTATGTTTTGCCTTGCTGCAGTGGATGGCAGGACCTATTGAGAGTGGGTACATTTGCAAGTCCCTGGGTGCCCGTCATACTGCCCATTAACAGAATGAGTGTGGGATTCTAGAGACACAGTGCCCACAGCTCATGAGACAGTACCACAGAGGTGAGTGTGGAGATGCAATTACAGAAGGTGATTGACACCCAAGCAAAATGCAAACACTTGTCCTGGGGTTCCTTAAGCCCCTGGTGAAGGGACTTCCAGGACAAAAGCTCTACTTTGGATGATTGGCATGGCAGTAGCCATGGGTAAAATAACAGCTTGCACATGTGAAAGACAAATGTAAGAGGCCATCATAATCACATAGGCTGGAGACAGTGCAGGCCTACATGAGGCTGACAGTAATAAAATATGGAAAGTCAATTTTGGATTTAATACATTTCTCAGAATGACTTTGTGAGACTTGCTAATGTACCTTGTAAGGCACAGGCATCAGGAGACTAGGACAATAGCAATGGCAATAATGACAGTGGGCAACTTGTTAGTGAGAATCAACTTTACTGAACTGGATGAAATAATCAGTTCACTTGCAGAGAAACTGATTTTGAGGAAACCAGGGTATTTGATTCCACTCTATCCATATACATTGGATAAGTGTCACATTTCAACAGTTACCTTGACTCCACTTTAAATCAACAAATTAAATATGTTAAGCTATAAATGTGACATCACTTATATGTAGAATGGAGAGAAACTAAACAACAGATCAGGAAAAAGACAAAACATGAAGGTGGACCACAGACCCGAGGCATCCAGCAGGGGAGGGAGGCACAGCAGAAGGGGTCACAGCAGGGTAGAGGGACAGTGGTGACCGGCACAGGTGTGGTGGTGGTGGTGGGAGAATAGTGGCTACTATTCTTCTGATGGGGGAAATCATATACTGCACAAAAATTGACAACAATATAGGATAAATATTTTTTCAAAAAATACAAAATATAAATGTGATGACCCATATCAACTCAGTCCATACCAACGCCAAAACACTCTTGATCCAAATCCACATATCAGATATGTTTTCAGATTAATTGGAAACAATCAAATATGCCAAGTAGTTGGACACACATGCACACATTCACAAGACAAAGACTATGGCTTCTGCTTGCTTTCTATTCAAGAACAAATAGCAAGTATAAGAGCATTTTGTTCACATCAAACACCCCGTCACTGTTAGTTCCATTTCACCACAAGATCTTTCTCTTAGGGATTTTCCTACCTTTAGTAAGTCTTACAGAGGCCTGCATTTTCAATCCTAGTTCATCTGGAAATAAAATTATAGGTTGATAGTTCTTTTCTCTATTGTCAATTTAATCACTTTCTTTTATAAATCCAAAAAAAAATTATCCAAATTCCCTATGCTTTTTAATGTTGCTCCCATTTCCACAGTTAGGAATTCTTCTGGCACATTTGAGGATGTCCTGTCTCTCCACCCTGTTTTATCTAGACAGAGTGGAAGATTCTCAGAACACAGGATTGTTAACAGTATCATTTTTTTAAAGTACAATCATACTAATGCTTCAAATCATGCTAAAAACATGTTTCTAAGCATGAAATAAATGTAGTAATAACAAAATAGTATGATCTAGCATAGCTTCTCTTTCCCATTTCAAGAATATGCTGAAATTCTATCTATACCATGATTTTTAAATACTCAGCTCATTTGAAAAGTATGGCTGCTCTTTATTTGTGTTACAGGAAATATTCCAATAGGGTCTTCTACATAGTCCTTAATTAACACTCAGGCGACTTCAGATAAATGTCAATCAAAACTCTTTCCCTTCCCATCAAGCTTTGTCATGTAGGCCTAAGCAACGAAAGGGAGGTTGAGATTCACAGCAACCTTCTCAGCAGCTGGGTCAGCTTTTCATCAGATAGCTCATTAGTGCAAACAGTCTGATTGACAAGGTTACCTAAAGCCAAGAAGAGGAGCCAAACACATCTTTTGCATATTATATTAATGACATTCAGAGTGCCATTTGTTGTTCCTGGGAGGATAGAAGAACAAACTGTAATTTTCACAGTCATTAATTGTTGAGAGGAATCCGTATATCTTGTAACACTTATGATGGATAAAGAATTTCAATATAAGGTTGAATAAGAGAAAAGCAATATAATTGTGGAACAGGAGGCCTGCTAATCAACTATTAACACTGGAGACTGACTCTTCATGGTGTCAAGAGCACGGCTGTTGGAATGGCATGTTTCCCAAAGCTCATTGCAAGCTGCCCTCTGCTGCAGGGTAGAGTGGCAGCCACATATGCAGCCAACAAGCAAGGACAGTCCCTGCACCTTGTTCCCAAGGATCAGCATGACAAATGGAGAGTATTGAAATGGAGCCACCAACAGCTGAGCCCCAGGTTCTTGCAGCTTCCAACCTGGATCCACTGCACCTTCACCTGAACCTTATACTATTCTGCGGTCTAGGACTGACCTGGCCTCTCACAGGAAAAATGCATGTGCTAGCAGTGCACCTCACTCCACACTTAACTAGTCACATGGTCAGTCCCTTCCACTTGAGTCCAGGAACCAGGCTGGATTAGTTGCCAGCTGTTATAGCAAAAAAACACAAGGCCAGTGACTAAAAACCACAGAAATTTCTTCTCTCGCACTCTCTGCATTTAAAGTCCAAAATAAAGGAATGACCAGGGCTCCCCACAGGCCCTAGAGAAGAAGCCTATTCTCTCTCCTATGGTCCTCCTGGTCACAGGTCAGCCTGGGTCCCAGCAGGTAGGTACCGGACTCCAGACTCTCGCATGACTTTTTGTTAGGTTACTCATTATTTTTTAATTTTAAAGAAAGAAAACAAAAATAAAAAACAAGCAAAAAATCAGTAACAATCCTCATCACCATCTCTTATACATCCTGGGCTCTTTCCTCTTCACCTCACCCTGGTAATTTCAGTTATGAACATCCATTAGCTTGTTTTTACTTTGTTCACTTTGTTTTCTTGTACATGAAATCAACCAATATTTGTTCTTCTCTTTCTGTGTAACTTCATTTATCTCTTCAAGGTTCTTCAGGCCAACATTACGTCCTCCTTCACAGATGACCAGTGCTCCATTGTGTATATACTATATCTTCCTGATCAATCCTCTCATCATCAGGCAATCAAAATACTGTGGCAACTTGGCTAATGTCAGCTATGTCTCCTTGTGTCTTCATGTAACTCACATCCCCTGTGCCTCTCTTTGTCCTCACATGGAATTTTCATATGGACATATCATGGAATTTAGCACCCACCCTTACCCCATATGATGTCATCTCAATCAATTATTTCTATAAACAGCTATTTCCAAATAAGATCACATCCTGATGTTTTTAGTGGCTGTAAATTTGGGGAGGATGATTTTCCACTCAGTACACCATTCTCTGACTTTTGACCAGTAACTGAATAAATTCCTTGGCTCATGTCTTTGGATTCTAATTACTATTCTGGTTTCTTTGAACAAATTTGGCTTTGCTTTCCCAGTTCTCTGAGAAACTCTGAATCTCATACCTGGAACCACAGTCAGGTGTTTGCAACAATCTCTGATGTGACTTTCCTTCTGATTCTCATGTCTAGTGTCCATCTCCAAGCACATGCTTCCTCCAGTGCAACAAGGCTTCTCAGGGTGCTGACTCCCTGGGCACTTGCCTGTAAGACTACTTATGTGGCCTTCTGCCAAGTTCAATGCACCATGACACCTACCAGCCTGATCACTACTGTCTCCTGCCCACTGGACAAGTGAATGACTGAGCAGAAAAGAGGAGCTCTCAGAAATTCCCACCCAACATTGTCCTTCCACATATTATTCTTCTGCTGGCAGCTTTTAAGTCCCAAATTTTATTTAATTATGCTACATCTCAAACAGGAAAAGTGCAGGAAAATTCTAGCTGTCCCAGACCTCCATGGTTTCATTTCTTGCATGAGCTACATACATTCTCTGATTTGCTGCATGCCCTGCTCAGCTTTGCCTTTTTCCTGGGACCCAGAAACACAGATGCTCTGTCTGAAATAATGCAGATCCCAGATAGGCAGTTAATGTGCCTTTTGGTCATCTTCCATGGATCAAACTAATCACGCAGTCCCAGGACACCTGGAGGACTAGATGCTACAATTCTACCCTGGTGTACATGCTGAGAGCCTGGGAGTATTTAATAACATGAACCAAACAGTCACACACTGGACTAGGCAGGTGAGCCCAGAACTAGGTCTATTAAGAATGGGGTGATGACAAGACTAACCACTCCATCTAGGAGATGGTTGAAAAACTAGATATTGAAGTCTGGAGGCTCACGAAGGAGTGCACTTACACGTTGCTTGGTGTAGCAATCCTCAGCTTTATACAGCTATAGCTATAGATCCAGATCCTGGCTCTCAAGTGGGGGGGGGTCTCAGCTTCCAGAGTCTGCCCAGCACCTGCCTACCTCACCCCTGCAGGCCTCTTCAGCAAGCACGGGTCTCTGAAGACCCTCCCTCTGCTTTGAATGGCTTTGAATGGCTCACTTGTTCATACTGGACCCACCTAGACAAGCTGAGAAAGTCTCAGCATATCTGTGACTTCAGTCAGCCGCACCACAGTACTGATGTAGCCCAGGGTTGGGGCACAGGCATTTCTGGGAGACTCGCTCCTGCAAGCTCATTGATACCATATCTGCACTGTCAGCTTTCTCTTCTTGTATTTATTTTCCTATTTTTGTTCCATTTTTAAAGATTCAAACCAATCTATATATTCCAATGCGAGTTTCACCTCATTTTTATACTTTACATTATCTATAAAGGAAAGGGAAATATTTATTTGGTATATGGGGGCTAAACAGAAGGCATTCAGGGACATCTTTACAGAGCTGGATTGTTAAATATTTATTTTCTTAATATAAAGAGTTATAACAGTAAAGAGTAAGTAACAGGGTACTGGGGGGGTTATTAAATATAGAAAATGTGTAAAATTTCCATATATTTTTCAAACATGTAAATGAGACCCTGGAGGCTACTCTGGTTTCCTGTTTCACTTCCAGATCAGATCTGCATGTGGTTCCTGAGCAAGATCTTCCCATAATATCTTTGAATTTTGGATAACCTCTTTCAACAAGAAACTCTGTTCACATAAAGTGGGTACTGAAAATGTAAATTTACTTCCCCTGAATTTCACAACTGTAGTGAGATGATTCCATTTATGGAACCTAAGGCACTTTTGTTTCATTGATACATGTCATATGGAAATGTCTTGAAATAGGAAAGGATTTTAGACATAATTGAACTGTTCCATGTCAGATATTTCAAAATAATGACTAAGTACAGTTTTTAGGGTCCTCGTGTATCACCAGGACAGCTATCTGGCAGCCAAAGCAGATACCACTCCTACAGAAATTTGTGCAGTCCAGGAGAGGGAGGGGTGGGAGGAGGGGGGAGGAAGGGGGTGGAGGGGAAAAAGAACCTGGTGAATCTTTGTTATCAGACCCTTACCACTTGTAATGGAGGGGGAAAATTTTTTCCCACTCGGTTGGGTTTCTTTTTGTTTTTTCTTTTGTCTCTTTTGCTGTACAGAAGCTTTTTAATTTGATGTAGTCACAGCTGTTTATATTTTTCTTCATTTTTTTTAGCATCTGTAGATGTGTCCTGAAAGAGGTTTCTGAAGTGTAAGTCTTGGATTGTTTTACCCTTATTCCCTCTATGTATTTTATGGGTTCAGGTCTTATATTTAAGTCTTTTATCCATTTTGAGTGTGATGTGATATTCCTTTTTTTTTTGCAGGTAGTCATCCAGCACCATTTGTTCCTTGTTCCAATGTATGTTTTGTGTCCCTTTGTCAAAAAATAGTTGCCTGTACATGTGTGGTTTTATTTCTGGGCATTCAATTCTCTTGCATTGGTCTGTGTGTCTGGTTTTGTTGTTGTTGTTGTTAATATCCTTGCTATTTTGTTGTTGTTAATATCCTGTTTCTCTATGTAATAATTTACCAGTATTAGTCAAATTTTCAATAGAACTGCATAGTGATTTTACAGTTTATTGGAAAGAAAACATTAGAAAACTCTGAGAAAATTAGAAAATATCTGGTAGGTAAGGAAGAAGATGAATGCCAGATTAAAGTATTTTCTAGAGCTAGAGATAATAAAAACAACCTGATGCCAGTTCAGGAACAGACAGAGCAACAGAATAGCCCAAAGAGCTCAAAAAGAAATCCAAGCTAGTAGGAAAATTTATACAGTGTCAAAGGAGGTGTCCCAAAAACAATGATTTTTTTTTAAAAAGATGATTTCATTAGTAGTAGGGGGCAATTGGTAACACATTAGATAAAACGAGACTGGATTCTTATCTCACTCCTATATAAAAATTAATTCCAGATTGGAAAGAGACTATAAAAAGAAAAGAATATATTTATAATTTCAGCGTGAATAATAACTTTTCGAAAATAATTTATATATATATATATTTCACATCATTGTGATCCCTAGGAGTCCCCCTCCACCTCCCCTCCCCGGCCACTCCAGCTGGTACCCTCCCACAGTTGTGTACTTTTGTTTGGTTGTCCATATATTTGTGAAACCATTTGGTTTCTGTCTTTTTCCTTCTGACTTGTTTCTGCTAGTATGATTTCTCCTAGGTACATCCATGTTACAAAAAAATCATCAAATTTGTCATTTTTTATTGATGTGTAATATTCCGTTGTGTACATATATCACCTTTTTTTCATCCAGTCATCTGTCTTGGGACATTTGGGTTGTTTCCAGGACCTTGCAATTACAAATAGTGCTGCAATAAACATCCGAACACAGGTGTCCCTTTGTACCCACATTGAAGTCTCTTTTGGGTAGCTTCCCAGAAGAGCAATTGCTGGGTTAAATGGTAGTACCATTTTCATTAATTTGAAGGTCCTCCACACTGCTTTCCATAGTGACTGGACCAGTTTACACTCCCACCAAGCAGTGTAAAAGCGTTCCTTTCTCTCCACATCCATGCCAGTGGATGTCTGTTTTGGGGATGTGGGCCATTCTCATTGGTGTAAGGTGGTATCTCTTTGTGGTTTTGATTTGCATTTCCCTTAATGTTAATGATGTTGAACATTTTTTCATGTGCCTGATGGCCATTTGAACTTCCTCTTTGGAAAAGTGTCTTTTTAGATCTTCTCCCCATTTTTTAACTGAATTCTTTGGTCTCTTTTTGTTAAGTTGTGTGAGTTCTTTGTGTATCTTTGTTATCAGACCCTTACCACTTGTATGGAGGGAGAAAATTTTTTCCCACTCGGTTGGGATTCTTTTTGTTTTTTCTTTTGTCTCTTTTGCTGTACAGAAGCTTTTTAGTTTGATGTAGTCCCAGCTGTTTATGTCTTCCTTCATTTTTTTCCATCTATGGATGTGGCCAAAAATGGATTTCTGAATTGTAACACATGAAGGGTTTTGCCTAGGTTTTCCTCTATATATTTTATGGTTTGGGGTCTTACATCTACGTCTTTTATCCATTTTGAGTTGGTTTTTGTACATGGTGTGAGGGAGGTATCTTGGTTCATTTGTTTGCATGTCTTGTTCCAGTTTTCCCAACACCATTTATTGAAGAGGCTGTCCTTGTTCCATTGTAAGTTTTTCACTTCTTTGTCAAAGATTCGTTGACTATATATGTATGTCTTTATTTCAGAGGACTCAGTTCTCTTCCATTGGTCTGATTATCTGTTTTTATACCAGTACCAAACTGTTTTAATTACTATGGCTTTGTAGTATAGTTTGAAGTCTGGGATAGTAATTCCTCCTTTCTCTCTTTTTCTGGTCAGGAGATTTTTCAATTATTGAAGTCTTTTGTTATTCCATATGAATTTCTGTAATTTTTGCTCTATATCTTTGAAAAATGTTGTTGGATTCTTTATAGGGTTGCATTGAATTTGTAGATTGCTTTTGGTAGGATGGCCATTTTGATGATGTTAATTCTTCCAATCCATGAGCAGGATATGTCTTTCCATTTTCTTATGTCTTCTTCTATCCCCTTTAGCAGAGTTTTGAAGATTTCTTTATATAGATCTTTCACGTATCTTGTTAGGTTTACCCCTAGGTATTTTATTTCCTTTTGGTGCAATGGTAAATGAGATTTTTTAAAAAATTTCTTCTTCTGTTTGACTTTTTGTGTATAGGAAAGCTTCTGTCTTCTGTGTGTTGATTTTGTAACTGGCTACTTTGATGAACTGGTTTATTGTTTCAAGAAGTTTTCCTGTGAATTTTTTGGGTTCTCTGCATAAAGAATCATATCATCTGCATATATTGAGAGCTTCAGTTACTTCTTTTGCTATTTGTACTTCTTTTATGTCTTTCTCTTGTCTTATTCCAATACAATGTTGAAAAGAGTGGAGAGAGTGGGCATCCTTGCCTGGTTCCAGATCGTAATAGGAATGATTTTAGTTTTTCCCTGTTTAAGATGATGTTTGCTGTAGGTTTGTCATTGATGGCTTTTATTATGTTGAGATATGTTCCTTTTATCCCTAAAGTTTCAATAACTTTTATCATAAATGGGTGTTGAACTTTATCAAATGCTTTCTCTGCATCTATTGATATGACCATATGGTCTTTGGTTTTCTCATTATTGATGTGGTGGATTATATTAATTTTTGAATGTTGAACCATCCCTGTACACCTCAGATAAATCCCACTTGGTCATGGTGAATAGTGCTTTGTATGCATCATTGGATTTGGTTTGTCAAGATTTTATTTAAAATTTTTACATCCATGTTCATTAGGGAAATTGGTCTATAGTTTTCTTTCTTTGTGCTGTCTTTATTTGGTTTTGGTATGAGAGTGATGTTTGCTTCATAGAATGTGTTTGGCAATTTTCCTTCTTTCTCAATTGTTCGGAAAAGCTTTAGTAGTGCTGGCATTTTTACCTCTTTGAATGACTAATAGAATTCATTTGTGAAAACATCTGGTCCTGGGCTTTTGTTTTTGGGTAGCATTTTGATGACTGCTTCAATCTCACTGCTAGTGATTGGTTTAAGATCTCTACTTCTTCTTTGTGTAGTTTTGAGTGGTTATATCATTCCAGGAATGTGCCCATCTCATCCAGGTTGTTGTATTTGTTTGCATATAGGTGTTCATAGTAATCTCTGATTATCCTTTGGATTTCTGACGTGTCTGTTGTAATTTCTCCTCTTTAATTTGAAATCCTGCTTATTTGAGTGTTCTCTCTCCTTTGTGAGGTTTGCAAGGGGGTTATCAATTTTATTTATTTTTTCAAAGAACCAACTTTTGGTTTTGTTGATTTTCTCAATAGTCTTTTTGGCTATCTTGTTCATTTATTTCTGCTTCTATTTTAATTGTTTCTTGTTTTCTGCTCAGTTTTGGTTTTATTTTTTGTTCTTTTTCTAGTTCATCAAGTTGGGAGACTAGGTATTTTCCTTGGTTGTTTTCTTGCTTTTTGATATGAGCCTGTATTGCTATGAATCTTCCTCTTAAAAATGCTTTTGCTGAGTCCTGGACATTTTGGAATGTTGTGTCTTCTTTGCCATTTGTTTCAAAGAAGGTTTTTATTTCTTCCTTAATTTCCTCAGTTACCCAGTCTTCATTTAATAACATGTTATTCAGTCTCCATATGTTGGGCATTCTTCTTGCTTTTTTTTCATTATTGATTTCTAGTTTGATACCTTTATGATTGGAGAAAAAAGTTGGTACTATTTTAGTTTTTGTATAATGTCAATGTTTGCCTTAAGTCCTAATATGTGGTAAATTTTTAAGAATGTTCTGTGTGCATTTGAGAAGAATGTGTATTCCTTTCTTTGGGGATGCAGTGTCCTGTAGATATCTATTAGGTCCATACAGTCTAGATTTTCATTTAGGGGTTTTGTGTCTTTGTTTAGTTTTTGTCTTGTTGTGCTGTGCACCATTTGCATACCAGGAGGGTCATTCCAAACAAAATAATAAAAAAAAAAAAAACGCTCTCATTAACCGTCCCTAGGAAAACTTAGAGACTGATTTACTAAAATAAATTTCTGAGACTGCACTGGCTCTGCTGGCTTTCTTAATCAGAGATAGCGACCACCTGCCTACACTCCCCCTTCCTCAATTATTCTTAGGCTTTAAAATGTTAATTGTCTCCCAGGTTTATTTGTCTTCTTTAAAATTCAACAGGCCCTCACCCTGTATCCCTATAAATACCCCTTTCTTTTATTAATAAAGTTGTCTCATGGTTCATACTTCCATTTAACCTCTGGCTGTAGCTAAAAAATCTCTTCTAGTCAATTCATTTCTCATAGCTTGCGTCTGGTGGCCAACATGTTGATCTGTCCTTTGATGAGAGTGGTGTATTGAAATCACCTACCACATATGTATTTTTGCCATTGTCTGTTTTCAGTGCTGTTAGTAGTTGTTTGATGAATTTTGGTGCTCCCTCATTTGATGATTATATGTTAATAATTGTTATGTCTTTGTTATGTATTGACCCTTTTACCAATATATAGTATCCTTCTTTATCCCTTGTCACCTTTTTTAGCTTAAAGTCTACTTTATCTGCTATTAATATGGCTACTGCTTTCTTCTGGGGGCCATTTGCTTGCAGAACGTTTTTCCAGCCCTTTACTTTTAGTCTGTGCTTATCTTTTGTGATTAGATGTATTTCCTGCAGACAGAAGAATGTTGGGTTTTGTTTTTTGATTCACTCTGCTAATCTATGTCTTTTGATTGCTGAATTTCGATCATTGACATTTAGGGTGATGATTGATACTTGCTGTTCTGGTGTTGACTTTTGAAGGGTCATTTTGAGGTTAGGGTTTCCTTTTTATCTTATATTACTGATATTTCAGATTCTGAAGTCAGTTTTTTGGTTGTCATTTTGAAGTTCTGATTAGCTTTCTTGTTTTGGTCTGTTTATTCTTCTGTTGTTTTTAATCTTGGTCTTCTTGCAAGATTTCTTGGAGTGCTGGTTTAGTGGTAGCATATTTCTGGAGGCTTTGCTTATCTGAGAAGGTTTTTATTCTTCCTTCCTAGAGGAAAGAAAGCTTTGCAAGGTAGAGTAATCTTGGCTGGCATTTTTTATCTTGGAGTTTTTTGAAGATATGACTCCAAGCTCTCTTGCTTGAAGTGTCTCTTCAGAGAAGTCTGAGGTCAGCCTAATAGGTTTTCCTTTGCATGTTATCTGTTTCTTTCCTCTAGCCAATCTCATTGTTTTTTTTTTCTTATACTGGACTCTTGGGAGTTTTACAATGATGTGTCTTGCTGTGGTTTTTCTTTCATTGATGTAATTTGGTGTTCTTTTGGCTTCCTGGATGTCAAATTTCATTTCTTTCTTCAGGATTGGGAAGTTTTCCTCCATTATTTCTTTAAATAGCCTTTCAGTACCCATATCCCTCTCTTCTCCTTCTGGGACACCCATAACACTTATGTTTCCTTTCTTTAAGGAATTGGACAGATCTCTGAGTTTTTCTTCTAATTTCTGACATTGTGTCTCCCTTTCTCTTTCTTCTTCCTCTTGATTTTGATGTGCTCCAGAGTACTTATTCGTTCTTCAATTTCATCCAGTCTGCTTTTGTAACTTTTCCCTGCGTTTTTGAACTCTTCTGTTGCTCCCTTTAGATCTTGGGTTTCTTTCTAAACCTTGTTCAGATATTCAATTCTATTCTTCAATTCTTCAATTATTTTATCTTTGTTTATGTTTTCTTTCTTAATTTTTTGCATTTCTTCTTCTAACTTATTCAGTTTCTCTGCCATGCTCACTTCTTTTTCTTTGCATTTTTCTAATCCTTCCCTTAGCTCTTTGTGTGCTTGTAACATGCATAGGTTCAGCTCCTTGTCTAGGAGGTGGCGCATTTCTTCGATGTTATATTTGTTGGTTTCTAGAGTTTGTCTTTCCTTTGATGGTGTATTGGCTTCTGTGGGGCTTGCTGGGATGTTTGCCTTTTTCCTCTTTCCTGTGCATTGCTTTCACACTTCTTCCACATATTGAGTGACTATGTTTCTACTATTGACTGGCATGATGATTGGAGTCTTCTGGTAGCTTGCAGTTGATTCTGTCTTTGTGTCTATGTAGCTGAGGTGAGTAACTTTTTGTGTCCTTTGGCTGGTTTGGGAGGGCAGTTCCTTTTCCTGAGCATGTGTGATAAGTGTATGTGGTTGCTATGGTATAGTCTTATTTTCTCGTAATTTTTGCCTTATAGGCTTATTAGACAACACGTCAGTTCATGTGTTCTGGTTAGTAGATGCTATAGGGCTTCTTCTGTGGTTCTTTTTTTAATTTTATTTCTTAATTCTTATAAATTCTTACATAAGTAAATAAGGTAAATGGTTACTGGCATGCCTTCCCTCCTCCAAAGGAGGATAGGTGTCTTTTGTTTTTGTTCATTTTGCTTTTAGTCCTTCTGTTGAGTTATTTTGTCTGCACCAGAGTCACAAAGTGGTCCCAGAGCTTCAGGTCTCTCTTGGTGTCGCTAGGCTGCTGAGCAGTGCCCCTGCCCCCACCTGGGGTCTGGATTGCAGTCCATGCTTTGGCGGCTGGTTAGGGCCTTTTTCCCATCCAGCACAGTCTGTGAGTCACGCCCACTCACCTGGTTGCTAGGGTGAAGGGGAAAAGATGCTCCCCTTTTGCATGCAAAGCTATAGGGACCCTGTTTCAGGTCTCTCTCAGGGTCTCTAGCCTGATGAGTGGTGCCCCTGCCTCCACCTGGGGTTTGGATTGCAGTCCGTGCTTTCACTGCTCTGTGTGTCTGTTTTTGTTCTAGTATTTCCTATTTTAATTATTATGGTTCCGTAATATAATTTGAAGTCTGTGAGTTTGATACCTCCATTCTCTCTTCTTTTGGTAATGAGGGTTTTGGATATTTGTGATCTTTTGTTATTCCATATGAATTTCAATAATTTTTGTTCTATCTCTTTTAAAAAATGTCATTGGAATCTTTATTGTAATTGCATTGAATTTGTAGATTGCTTTTGGTAGGATGTCCATTTTGACAATATTAGTTCTTCCATTTCATGAGCAGGGAATTTCTTTCTACTTCTTTATGCTTTCTTCTATTTCTTTTAATATGTTTTATAGTTTTATTTGTATAGGTCTTTCATATCTTTTGTTAGGTTTATTCCTATGTATTTAATTTTCATTGGTACAATGGTAAATGGAGGTTTTTTTTCATTTTTTCTTCTTCTGGCAGATTTTTTGTGTCTAAGAAGGCTACTGAATTTTGTGTGTTAATTCTGTAACCAGCTACCTTACTGAACTGGCTTTTTGTTTCAACTAGAGTTTTTTTTTGTGTGTGTGCTTTTTTTGGGTTCTCTACATGAAGAATCATATCATCTATATATAATGATAGCTTCATTTCTTCTTTCCTCATTTGTATTCCTTTTATGTCTTTCTCTTTCCTTATTGCCCTAGCTAGAACTTTTAGTACTATGTTGAAAAATAGTGGTGAGAGTGGGCATCCTTGCCTTGTTCCAGCTCTTAATTGAAATGATTTCAGTTTAAGGATGATATGCTCTGTGTGTGTATCATAAATGACTTTTATTATTTTGAGATATGCTCCTTTTGTCCTAATTTTCAAGGACTTTCATCATGAATGGATGCTGAACTTTAGTATATGCTTTTTCTGCATCTATTGACATGACCATATGGTTTCAAAACTCAATCTTAAAAATTTTGGTGAGCAACGCAAAGGTCATTTTTTTATGATTTTCTAATTTTCAACATTTTTGTTGAAAGTACTTATCAACACTAAATTTCTTGGGGGACTTGAAAAAATTAATTGATCATTCCATAATTAATCTATTTCTAGGCTCACTTTGTTCTGTTCATCTATTTGTTTTTGCACTAATGTTACACTATAAGTTCAACATTTAGTTTTATGATAAGTTATAAAATTAGGAGTAGGTCTCTTTCAACCTGTGCTTTTCAAGATCATGTTTCCAGCTCTTTTGTATTATTTTAAATTTCTGCTTCCAAAAGAAAAGATTGCTTGAATTTTGAATGGGATTGCAACATATCTATAGACTAATTTAAAGAGAATTTGCCACCTAAAATATATATTAAGGATTTAGTGGGAAAAGAATAATCTATCTCTCCATTCATTTAAATTTTCCTTAACTTCTCTTTTCAGTTGTTATTGCTTTAATCACATAGGTCATGCACATAGTCTACTAATTTATTCTTGAGTATATTTTTGTGTTTTCATTCCAATTCAAATAGTATTTTTAAATGTGTTTCTTTCTTTAGATGTGCAAATTAAATTTGTATTTTAGATTTCTATTTTGAACACTGCTAAATTTTCATTCGCTCTAGAAAGATAATTTTTTAATTTCTTTGAATTTTTTTTAGAACACCATCATCTCATTGGCAGCTATGTTAAACAAAAGAGTAAATACCCATGCCTATACCCACTCTTAGTGTGGTAATCAATTTTCAACTTTATAAATTTAGTTGTTGTTTTATAGTATGAATACACTTTAAACATCCCTTTTTAATTGAAGAAATTCCCTTTCAATTTTACTTTGGTGATCATATTTGCTATGAAGAAAGGTTAGATTTTTGTCAAATGATTTGTATGTACTTGCTGAAAAAACATAAAACATTTCTCTTTTATCCTATTATCTTATTTCTCCTTTATCCTATTAAAGCTATTGTTCATCGGCCCCCACAAGAAAGCAGGAGTTGCCATTCTTGTATCAGACAGAGCAGACTTCAAATTAACAAAAGTGACCAAAGATAAAGACGGCCACTACATAATGGTGAAAGGGTCAATCCACCAAAAAGATATAACGGTAATCAACATATACGCACCTAATGAGGGAGCACCAAAATTCATAAAACAACAACTACTAGATCTG
>PVHY01003545.1:88921-106417 GCA_004024945.1 Uropsilus gracilis | reverse complement strand
CAGCAATTGCTCTCTTGGGAATCTACCCAAAAGAGACCTATATGTGGGTACAAAGGGACACATGTGCTCGGATGTTTACCGCAGCACAATTTATAATTGCAAGGACATGGAAGCAACCTAAATGCCCCAAAACAGATGACTGGATGAAAAAAATGTGGTACATTTACACAATGGAATATTACTCAGCAATTAAAAACAAAAAAATTTGATGAATTTATGGAAACCTGGATGTACCTAGAAGAAATCATTCTAGCAGAAACGAGTCAGATGGAAAGGGACAGAAACCAAATGGTTTCACTAATATATGGTCAACCAAATGAAACTGCACAAGAGGAGAATGGGGACCAACTGGAGTGGGTGGGAGGGGGAGGTGGTGGGTGACCCCCAGGGATTGAAATGATGTGAAATATAGATAAATAAATTAAAAAAAAAAAGAATCTAGAAATTTTTATCCATCACTTGAAAAAGTTTTAGAATGTCACCACTATTCTCTGTTCTTTTTAGCATTTGCAAACTTCACTGGATCTGAGAACTAAAAACTGTTTCTTGGTTAGTGCTTAGATGAGGATGAGCACTGTTTTTGTAGAAATATTACTTGATTATTCACTGGTACAAGGTTCTCAGGTAGTCCTAAGCCTTTATATTCAGTTCTAGTTCCCTGAGAGACAGCATGTTACTGTTGCTAACATCAAGTACCTATACTTTTGGGGGGATGGTGATTTGAGGAGATATGACAGACTTTTTTTTTTAATGTGAATTAACAACTTTGAGCTATGTGATGATGGAATTCTTCTTTGTTCCATCGGACCATAAGTTGAATTGATTTATTTGTCTTCCCTATGGTAATGTGGTTTTTTGTTTGTTTGTTTGTTTGTTTCAACTTCATGTAAAATGGTCATTCAACATACTTTGATCAAGAGTCTGATATATATTCGTATGTTGCTTTTTTATTTGTAGTTTTAGCTAACTAAAAAGTCTTAACTACCTTATGAAAGAAATTTTAATTGTTTATTTCAGATTGTGAAGACCAGTTCTTTAAAACTGGGATAAATTTTATTCTGGGATAAAAATGCTTTGTGTTATGAAAGAAATGAGAACATCGGTTTAGTTTAAGAAAAGGAAATTTTATTCTTTAATCTCTGTGAAGGACCAGAGAGCTTTAGACTCTTGAATAACTATTTTAAAAGTACTTGATGTACTAATGATTTGATTAACTTGATGTGTTTTTGGAGAAAACATTACTCATCTATTATAATTGTGCAGGAATAAAAGAGCTTTTATGAAAGATAGTTTTAGTGTATTATTTTCCTGTATTAGAACTCTTATAAAAGGTAATAAAAATTAATTTCAGACTTATTTTTATTTAAAAAGTGTTTACAGAACAAATTATTTACTTGCCATTTTCATGTTCTTTAAGGATAGGAGTCTGCTTTGAAATGTTAAACATATCTTTAAGTTGTACGATATAATAAATAAGTTAAATGACTACATTCCTCTGAAGACCAGGCACAAAGTAAGAGAAGAACAGGATTGACTTATATTCATTGAGTTGGAATTAGATTTTATGAATGTATGCCCCTTTTTGTTGTATATTTGCTTTATGATTTAATATTAAGCTGATCTGTTGAAATATGCTTAGTGTTTTGGTTGCTTTTCTTTTGTTGTAACTAGTTGCCTTTTTACACTTTTGTTGTAACTACTTGCTTTTTTACACTTACTGGCATTCACCAAGCGATGTCAAGACTTTTTAGTGCTAATTGACTGAGCCCTTTCTTTAAAAGTGCAAAGACTCGTTCATCAGGGTAGATGCCCATTAGGCCAAAGTGGCCTACATGAAAGGTGTATCTTCTTCTTCGGAAGTTTTATACTGCGGTACATTTCATAACAAAATTGTCAGAGGTAGGATGAACAAACCAAAGATCAGTGTACCTAGCCCAAGAGAAATTCTTTGTTTTGTCTTCAATTTCAGTGAAGGCAACATTGCTGATGTACCAGAGTCCCACCACAGGTCTCTTTCCCACTAAAACATGCGGTGAGGAACAGAAGGCCAAGATCCAGGATAGTCTGTACTGTGCTGCTGGGGCCTGGGCCTTGGCTCTTGCATACAGGTAAGGTGGCGTGTGCTCTACTAGGTCACTCATCTAGGCAATCGGTTTTTGTTAACTCAGGACCTGTTGGGTAGCTACCTTGTGACTCACTGCTGACTTACTGTAACCTGCAACTGCTCACATCTCCTGTAAGCCCGCTAAACCTTTTAGTTTTCCTAAGGATTTATGAGACTTGTTTTAATATTTTATGACTTTATTGATAAACTTTTTCATCTCTAGACTTTGAAATCTACATTTGTCTTTGACAGAATGAACTGCCCATTTTTATTGAATTAGTTGCTTTCAATCAGATAAGGGAGTTGTTGATAATTGAGTTTTGCAGATGTTGACACTAGGGCCCAGAGTAGTTAACATAGGTTTATGATAGAGCCAGGACATGTTTATTTTCTTCTTTCCCCCAGTTTATGTTTTTTCCTACTGTACCTTATTGGGGTTGTATTTGTTAAATCTGGTTTTAAATCAATTAGATATTTTATAATGTAAGAAAAATTATTTCCATAGTACAAAATTTCTCCTTCATTTCATTATACAGGGAAGGTAGTAGTAATGTGTTATAACTGTAATTAAGATTACCTTTTGAATAATAGCATTCTGAAAGTGTCTTGTAAGGGAAAGTCAAATACAAAATTAAGATGAAGTAATCACCTTCAACATACTTGTTTGCCAATGTTGCTACAAGCATTTCTTTACATAATCTTGTATACACAGTATAGTTTCATTAAATGTCAAGCTAATACTGGCCTTAGGAGTTCATAGAGAACATGGATAACATCTTAATCAAGCCCTGTAGTCAAAAATGTAACAGTGACGTTACATTCCTCCTGATGTGACACAATGGTAAGTAAATATCACTGATGTTGACAGCTTGCCAGAATGTTTAAATGGATATACCTGTGGATAAACAGTTAGACAAAGCCATTTTATGCCTACTTATGAGAGTCCTTTGCTTGAACTTCTAAAAAATGTCATTATCATAAGAGGATTAGAAAATAGGTATAAAGATGACTACATTAAGAAGAAATTAATTGTGGGAAACAAATGTAATGCATGATCCATTAAAGAATGAAACAAGTACAATTTGAAGATGATTGCATAAATTGGCTATAAACTATGTCATATAGTATCATTATCAGTTTCCTAGGGTATGATATAATACCATGGTTATAGGGGAGAATGTCTTTTGGATATACTTCTGAAGTGTGTAAGGGTGGTGATGTTTGTAACATACTTTCAAATAATGCAGAAAATAAATTATAGATTAAGAATGCTAGCTAATTTTAGCAACCAGTTAATCCAGTTGAAAAGTAAATATTTATTCATTGTAATATTCTTTTTAGCTTTTCTATAGATTTTTATTTTTTTTGTATTAGTTGGGGTGAGGCATGCCTAAAAAATGCAAGTAAATAGAAGTAAATAGTCCTTTTCCTGAGAGACTTCAAACATTTGATAGTGAGTTTATAGTCCTGAGTACCCTGTTCTATGTGTTAACTCCTTGGATCATTATCGTCTTTCCAAGTTAACATGCAGAATTTCAGAAAAACATTAGAGTGCTTTTTTTTTTTCTTTTTACTTTTACAATATTAGGTTATGGTGGTTTATTTAGAGAAGTCCCATGTTGTGAAATTAATAGAGTTTTTGTTTCTAATTTTACCTATAAATATCAGTGAAATAGTATAAATTGTGTTAGAAATAATATAGAAATAAAGCTGTTGTTTTCTGTTCAGGAATTTATATCTGTTTGCAATGAATGCATAATTTATTAATTTTAAAAATTATGGGTAATTAGAATTTTTAAACTGTGTTAGGTATTGGTCTTGTCAGTCTCATGAAATCTCACACCTGCTTGAATTTGTGTATATGTGTGCTGAGAACTTAAAAAAATATATTTTTTGCATACTTGTAATTTATATTTCACACACTTATGGGTATAACTGGTGTTAAATACTTAGACATCATTAAAGGCAGTAATGTATTTTCAAAAATAGACTTTGAAATAGTTTCTTTTTAATGTAATTTGTAGTCTATAATTTTGTTTTTAGAAGAACTTTTAGTAAATTTGATTCTTAAAAATGTTATTTGCATATCAAGTGTAGTTCTAAAGTACCATTATTTTTAAGTATACTATATTATGATTAATGCAATGAAATATATTTGTATTGTATGTGGGAAACTTGACCGCATAATTTGTGATAGTGGGGGACTATTTGCACTCTACCCTGATAACACCATATTAAAATATAGAAAAAGAGGAAATATTTGTATTTTCTTTATTTCAATGTATTTATTTCATGGCATTTCATTATATAATTATAACTACAGTAAATATATTTTATTTCATAAGTTGTATTAGTTTTGATTTTCATAATGCAGGCTAAAACTGTTTCTTAATCTACTCAATTCACAAGACCTGTTGAAAGAAAGTTGAACCTATAACTTCATGTCACATTGAAAAGTACATTGAGTTATTGCTTCTAATGTAATTCTAGAAAAAAGTTACTCTACATTAGGGTTTAATTGTGGAATATAGTTTCTTTTTATGTTTGAGAATAGTGGTTTTTTAAAAGTTTTGTCCTGAAAGAGTACTTTCAATTGTCTGTATTAGAAAAAAAGAAAAATTCATGGTAAACATCAATGAGATATTTTCCAGCACGGTCTAAAAGAGAGAAAGACTTTTCCTGTAAAAAATAAGTTTGTCCCCACCATTCCCAGGGTCTTATTTATCAGACTTAGGAGTTGAATAAAATAGGTGACCCTAGCTTAATGCTACTTAGCAATCAAGTCATGTGAATTTTTTACCAAACAGTATTAAGATTTTTTTTTTCTCTTGCAGCTTGCTTGTAAGGAAAATAGGCACTAACAGTAGAATACAGATGTCTGAATTTTTACTAGTTACATATCTGTACAATCTGTAATTTTGATTTGGATATAAAGTTAAAGCTAAAGTTGTTCCATTTATTCATTTTTAAAAATTAAAAGTAATTTTGAGATCATCTTAAAATTTGAATTTGCATTCATATACCTCAGAGGAAAAAAATTAGGATATTGACAATTCCTGGTTGAAAATAGAGGAATTATTTTGATCTCCGAGGTTGACTTTTTTAAGTCTTAGAATGGCCCACCATGTCCTTTGGTGAGTACTTTAGCCACATGCAAACCCTCTTCCAGTCCCAGATTTCTTGCTGTCTGGTAAAAAATAATAGACATCGCAGAAGAAGAAAGAGAAAATGAAATTGAAAAAAAGAAATTAAAGAAAAAGTGGAAGAAAACTTCCCAAAAGGAAGGAGCTGAACATAGATGTATATTCAGATGGAAGTCCACTAAGCTACCTAAACACTAGGAAACCTACAATAAGATACATAGTAGTGAAAATTCCAAGAGTCCAGGACAATGAAAAAGTAATGAAGCTGATGGGGCCCAAAAATATATAATCTACAGTGGAACCCAACTAGACTAGCAACAGATTTTTTGAAGAAACTCTATGGGCAAGAAGAGAATGAAGTGACATGGAAAAAAAAACTTCCAGCCAAAAATACTCCTATTATTAAGCTATCTTTCAGATGCGATCAAGAAGTGAAGTTCTACAAAGACAGATTCTTAGAGAGTTTGCAGCCAAGAACCCCCCCCTTTAAGAAATATTTTAAAAAGCCTTAGTATTTAAACTAAAAAAATGAATAACCGCAAAAACTGAACAAAGGGAGAAAATGACAGTAGCAGACATTCATATGCCAATAGTAACTCTAAGTTGCCATTTAAAATTCAGTCTGTGTCAAAAGACTGATAATAAGACACAGAATGATTAGTTGAATTAGGAAACCTCACTCCACCTTCTTCTTCCTCCAGGAAACAGACCTAAGTTCCACATTTATAAACATAGACTGAAAGTAAAGGAATGAAAAACAATTCTACAAGCTATTAGCATCTAAGGAAGGCAGAGACAGCCATATTTATCAAATAAAATAAACTTCCAGTTTAAAAAGTCCAAGGAGACAGTAGGCACTATATAATGCTCAAGGGAACATACAAAAGGAAGACATAACACTGATCAATACACTCACCGAACATAGGAGCTATCAAATATTTAAGACAGTTACTACCAAATATGAAACAGCCATTGGAGGAAATATAGATGTGGTTGGAGAATTCAACACCCAACCCTCAACAATGGACTGAAGCAACTACATTGAATATAAATATGTACACAAAGTGTTAAAGCACCAGATTGCATGGGTTTAATAGATAATGAAAAAAGTCAACTACATGTTTATCTCAAGTACACAAGGTCATTCATGATGAACCAAATACTAGGTGACAAGATTGAGTATAACAAATTTGTGAAGATTTAAATAATACCAAGTATCTTCTGTGACCATAAAGGCAGATATCTTGAACTGGAAATTAAGTACAAAAAGAGAACAAAATATATATAATTTTTACATGTACATTGCAATAATGCATGTACATTGAACAACATCACATTACTGAGTGACCATTGGATCAGTAAGGAAATCAAACAAGAAAGCAATATATTCAGATAGATGATGAGCACACAGCCTTTCAGAATATATGGGATACAGGAAAAAAAGCACTAAGCGGGAAATATATAGCAATGCAGGCTTGCTTGCATCAAGAAACTAGAAAAAACCAAGTAAATAACTTATTTCTTACCTCAAGGAACTAGAAAAGGACAAAAAACAATTCAAAAGCTGATAGGTAGGAAGAAATAATAAAAATTAGACCAGAATTAAATGAAGTAGATATCAAAAAGATAGTTCAGGCTGGGTGTGGTGGCACGCACCTGTAGTCCAAGTGCTGGGAAGCAAGAGGCCTGGGATACTTGAGTACATGGGATCGAGACTACCCCGGGCAACATAGTGAGACCTGGTCTCGAAAAATGTAACTGGGCATAGTGCTGGGTGCCTGCTACCTGGGAGGCTGAGGCTGGGGATCGCTTGAGTCCAAGTCCGTGGGATCCGGATTACCCGGGACAACATAGTGAGACCTAGTCACACGCACATGCACACACATGCACACACACACACACACGCACACAGAGTCCAAAAAGTCAATGAAGTAAAAAGCCTGGGACAACATAGGGAGACCTAGTCACGCACACACACACGCACGCACGCACGCACACAGTCCAAAAAGTCAATGAAATAAAAAGCTTGTTCTTTTGAAAGAATAACCAAAAATAGACAAACCTCTAGGTAGGTTCACTAACAAAAAAAGAGAAAAACTCAAATAGGTTCAAAATTGAAAGAGGAGATTATAACACACTGCAGAAAATCAGAGGATAAAAGTGATTTCTATAGAGCAGTTAAATGAAAACAAATTAACAATTGATGAGATTGACAGATACTTAGAAATATACTATCATCCAAGATTGCATTGGAAAGTAGAAAATCTAACAAATGAATAACAAGCAAGGAAATTAAAACATCAGTCAAAACGCTTCCAAAAAACAAAAGCCCAATACTATATGCATTCACAAATGATTCCTACCAAACTTTCAACGGGCTAATACCGCTCTTAACAGCACATTAAAACAATTAAAAATTGTTTATATACCATTTAAAAAGTTAATAGATCATGACGAAATGGGATTTATAGCAGAGATACAAATCATGGTTTAGAATTCAAAAATCAATTAATATAATTCACTATATCAGCAAAAGGAAAGTGATATCAAGTGATGCTGAGAAATCATTTGATAAGATCCAGTATCCTTTTATGATGAAATCCCTTGAAGGAATGAGAATATATGAAACATAGCTTAATGTGATTAAAACCATATATGACACAGAGCTAGTATTTTCAGTTGTAAAAAACTGAAAGCTTTTCCTCTCAGATCTCTTATAATACAAGGATATCTACTCTCACTACTACTATTCATCATGGTATTAGAAATTCTAACTAGAGAAATTAGGTGAGAGAAAGCAATAAAATGAGCTTAAATTGGAAAAGAGGAAGTAAAGCTATCATTATGTGAAGATGATATTGTAATATATTTGGAGAACCCATATCATTCAATGAACAAACTAGAACAAAACAGTTCAGCAAAGTATAAGAATACAATGTCAACATGGAAATAGCCCTTTTACATGTAAACAATGAGCTAGGGGAAGAGGAAATTAACAAAACCATCCCAATTATGGTCTTAACCCATAAAATTAAATACTTCAAAAAATCTGAAAAACGAGGTGAAGGACCTATACAAAGAAAACTATAAAAACACTTCTAAAGAAAATAGAAGACAGAAAGAAATGGAAAGATAGTGTTTACTCATGGATAAGCATAGTCAACATTGTTAAAATGGTCATCATACCAAAAGCAATTTACAGATTCAATGCAATGTCAATAAAAATTGCATTGGAATTTTCTTAAAAATAGACCAATCAAGTATTACTGAAATTCATAAAAAACCCTAGCAAGCCAAAATTTTTCTCAGTAAAGGGGAAAAAAATGGACCTATCGCTTCCAGAATATAAACTACATGATGAAACCATAATAATTGACACATACTGGAACAAAAATGGACACATAATCTAATGCAGTGGCGTTGAGAGCCCAGAAATAAAACCACATATTTATGAACAATTAACCTGCAACAAAAGAGGAAAGTATATACATTAGAACAAGGAAAACCTCTTCAGTAAAAGATATAGGGAAAATTGGACTACCACATGCAAAAGATGAAACTTAATACTAATAATAGTTTCATTTTCAGTAGTTTGAGGGTCCTCCACAAAGCTTTCCATAGTGACTGAACCAGTTTGCATTCCCACCAGAAGTGTAAAAATGTTCCTTTCACATCCTTGCCAAACTTGTTGTTGCCCGTTTTCTTGATATGAGCCAATCTTACCAGTGTGAAGTGGTATCTCATTGTGTTTTTAATTTGCATTTCCGTGACTGTAAATGATATTCATTTTCACCATCATGTATGGAGCTAAAAGGAAAAAGAGAAATACCAGCTGGTCTCACTGATATGTAGGATATTGGGAAAACAAACAAAAGGACAAGGAAAAGCTGAAACTATCAAACTAACAACAGATCTAAAGCAAACAAAGGAGGGGAAGGGAAGCTGGGTGAAATCAGGGGAAAGATGAACACAAGAGATCAAGAAAATGGTTGATGGCTGATGGGGTATATAATGATGTAATGCTCACATACACACAGGTACATATATATGTAAAATGCAAAAAAAAATTTTAAATAATGCTAGCTCATCATATACTAAAATCAACTCAAAATGGAAAAAGACTTGGATTTAAGAATTGAAACCATAAAATATATAGAAGAAAACTATTACTGATACACCTAAATACATCAAACTAAAAAACTTCTAAACAGCAAAGGGGACAGTAACCAAGCAAACAGACATCCTATTGAGTGGGAGAAAATACTTCCACACCCTACATCTGACAAGAGACTCTATTGAAGAGTTACAGAGCTCATATAGCTCAATAAAAATAAAACAACCCATAAAAAATGGGGCAGATGAAATTGACAGACATTATTCTCCCAAAGAAGATAAGCAGATGGCTGTTAGGCATATGTTCGTATGATCAGTTAATCTGGGCAATGGAAGTCAAAACCACATTGAAATATCACCTCATACCTGTAAGAATGTCACATATCACAAAACCCAGAGGCCACAAGTGCCAGTGAGGATGTGAAGAAAGAGGAACCCTTTTACACTTGTTTGTAATAAAGATTGGTCCTATTCCTAGGGAAAGAAATTTGGAGGTTCCTCAAAAAAATAAAAATGGAACTGCCTTGTGACCTAGCAATTCCACTCCTATGTGTCTACCCAAGAAACACAAAAACACTAATTTGAAAGGAATCTGCACTACCATGTTTATCACAGAACTATTTACAATAGTTCAGATATAGAAACAACAAAAATGCACCAGAGTAGATGATCGGATCAAGAAAATGAGGTATATATACATCATGTGGCAACTTGGAGTTGAAGAGGTTATCTGAAGTGAAACAAGCTAGAAGGGAAATGATAAACACCAGATGGACATTACTTATATGTGGAATAATAGAGAAACCAAACAAAGGATGAAACAAGGCCAAACTTTCAAACCATCCTTTGGAAACTGATCATGGAGCTGAAGCATCCAGGAGAGGAGATGGAGTAGGGTGAAGGGGAGGAGAAAAAAAAAGTTGGCATTAGCATAATGGACTATCTTAGAGGATTATGGGAAAACTGTGGTGACCACATCTGAGCCGGAAGCTCTTTACTGTGGAAAAAATAATTAACATGGGTTTAACATCTCAAGAATGTATTTCAAGAATGAATGCATGCATGACTGAATGAAATTATGATACTACATTCATGAACCCTGAAGGCTCATCGGAAATTTGGGGGAATTATTATTTTCAAGTGAATAAGCTTAGATTCACTTGGAAAAATAATCCTTTCGTACTAGATAAAGTTACAAGCAGTTAAAAAAATAAATCTTAGAAAAATAATAAACATTGTAATCACCTAATTGTCACTCAAAAGCAGCTGCTCTGGTACTTTTTCTGTGAAAAAAATACTGATGGTTTTTTATTTTACCTAAAAAGAAAGGAAAAATAGTTCTTTATTAAGCTAGGTGGATTTTTGTAGCTAAATTCTGGAATACTTAGTTTTACTGCAGTCCTACATATGAAAGGAGGAATCATATGACAAATAGCTCCCTTTTTTGACACTATAATATGTTAAAATGCTCATCATTCTTTCTAATAGTGGCATAAGAGATCTGTTGTTGGAAAAGATGCTAATTATAGTATACTTTTTAAGTCAGATGATAAATTTTATTAAATGAAGATGATCACCAAATATTTTAATTAATATTTAGTGATATTATATGAGTAAGCCAATTGTATTTACTCTGACCCACCACTGTTCCATAATAAAAATGTAACTTAATGACAATGCCTTAACCTCGCTTAACTGTTAGATTTTAGCAGTTTTTTTTTCCAAAACAAGATATGTAATGTATGATCAGTTGATTTTAAGTAAGACCTTAGAATTTAGAACTCTATCCCTGAATATTTAATATGAAGCTGCATATGTAGTTAGTTGAAGGCATTGTTGACGCAAATGCCCACACTGCATTATTAGCATGTGATAAGCTAAGAAGGCACATGACTACCTGAGACTGTGCTTCTGTGAGTTCAAATGGCTATTACATATCCTAAAGAGAATTTTTGACATCGAAAATTGCTTCACTCTGTGACAGTCTAAAAAATCTTTTGGTAGAATTTTCCAATATAGAAATATTCTTTTACGGTTTAAAGGAAATTTTAAAATAGCATTAGAAGCCAATATAGAAAATACTGTATGCTGTTTTTATAGCAATTGGCTTACTTCCTTAAAAGAAGGAAAAATTTGCACAAGTTTCATCATAGGAGATTTTTTTTTAATTGCAGTGTTTCTCTATCAGCTGGGAAAAATGAAGTTTTACTCTTACAGAATTAGTATATGTTGCCAGAACACAGGATTAGCCAGATAGTTAAATACTTTAATTATCAAAAGCTCTGCTTCCTTTTCAAATGCATTTCCAATTTGTTTCATGAGTTATCTCTCTCACCCAGGCGCATTGATGATGACAAGGGAAGGACCCATGAGCTGGAGCACTCGGCTATAAAATGTATGAGAGGGATTCTCTACTGCTATATGCGTCAAGCCGATAAGGTAAAACACTGGACTGTGGACTGGAATTCTCTCATCATTCTGAAGGATTCATTTAACCAATATAGCAATTGCACCTTCTGAAGAAGAATGTGCTTTCAAATGGTAAAGCCACATCATAGAATAGTTTAGATAGGTAAAAACACCCTCTGCCTTCTCAATCCAAGGTTTAGAAATCCTGATATTGAAGAAACACCTTAAGCAAGAAGTGATTGAGAATTGTTATTTAGGCTGGATTTTGTTATTTTGCATCTGGTTTTTACTTGATAATGACTCAATTTCTCAGGAACCTCACAGTTTGATTTTTCCAACCAGTATTATTTACTTAAGAAAATCTTTATAAAATTCCTTTTGGATGTGGGATGCTCTGGTTTAGGTAAATCTTAAATATATATATATATATATGTATATATGTCTTTACTCTGACCCACTGTTTGAAGGTTACTGTTCCATAATAAAAATGTAACCTAATGACAAGAATGCCTTAACCTTGCTTTGTTTTATATATATATGTATTTATATATAAGTATGTATTTATATATATAAATATACACACATATATATAATGCTTCATTCATTGACATGCAAAGATTGTGGGAATTATAACCTTAGAAAATAGCAAACTTTATAGAGTATTGTGAAAATTAAAGAAAATAATGTATATTGTAAAACTTTTAAATTTGTAAATAATAATAATAATAAACCCTAGAAAATTCAGTATAGAATCAAGACTACAGGTGGGGGGGGTAGGGAGAAGACAGTGAATACAGGTGCCTTAATGGTGAACATGGTATAAGGACATACTTTGAAGTGGTGTGATCCTATGCCTTTGAATCACATACTATGTTGTAAACCAATGTTATCTCAAAAAAATTGTAAAGCACTTGTACAAATATAATGTGCTATAATCCCTACATCTTTGTGTTCTCTGGTCCTAATAAGTGTCTGTATAAAGGTGTATCATTATGTCCTGGGACTCCTTGACCACCCAGGTTTGATTATTCACTGAGAGAACACAGGTGGTTCTGCAGATAACCATAATCATTGCAGTGAAAGGAGCCTAAGCTTAGTCAAAAAATACAAAAGGTGCAGAGGGCAAAGTGTAGAGGAAGCCAAGTGCGAGTTTGTAAGTCTGCTCCCAGTGGGTTCACACAGATGCGCTGAATGCACTTCTTACCTACAGTCACTAGTTTTGATAACCTTGTAAGATGTTGTCTAACCTGGAAAACTCATTAGAGACTTGTTATTCAGAGTTTTTATTGCTGGCTGGTCATATAGTCACCCTCTGCCCAAATGCCAGACTCACAGAAGGAAGGCAGATGTTTAGCATGAACAGTATTTGTCTAAATTGTTTAGGCCTGGTGAGCCTCTCTTTTCAAGCATGGTGGAAACTCTTGGAGTCCAAGTTTCCGCAGATGATCCAAGCAGCAGCCTTGCAAAGTAGTCTTTTATCAGATTACTGTCTTAGGTGTTGATTATTAACTTTTCTTGACAAGCAGTGTCAACTACCATACTGTTTTCTAGTCTGTTTTTGGATGTGTACTGTTGGATAGACTGCTTAATTTCTAATACCTCCTCAGTGGTTTTCATCTGTGTAATGTGTACAATGGTATTATTTTCCTCAACACAAGTAAGGTTCTTATAAAATTGGAAATTTGTATCGGGACACATCTAGCACAGGACCTGGCAGGAGGTGAGCCTACAGTAAATATTTCTTATGTCACTGTTGTTATTCCTTCTCTCTTCCTGACCACATGCTTCAAGTGTGTTCCTAAAGTCTACATATTAGTAAAGGTGCAGCAGTAATTATGCAGGCAATTTTGATCACTTATTATTTTGTATGTCTTTACTACATAACTTTTTTATTAAGCTTTAATTTATACCTGAAAAGGATAAACATTATAGCCTACTTTATTCTTAAAACCTTTATTTGAAGTCAAAACTAAAAAGTAAGTCATTTATATCTGCCACCAGAAAATTAAAAAAAAAAAGTTTGTTGGAAGAAAAAGTAAATTTATTCTCAAGTTGTAACAGAAATAAATGACTAAATTATTTGTTTATAGAGATTTGACTTTACAAATTATTATTACAAAAGTTTTTCAGAAGTTGCATGGCTTGTATAAACTAGCATGTCATATATATTGAATTGTGATTAAAGTTATTTTTTTCCTAAGTGTGAAAAGTTTACTGTTTATTTTGCATTTATCATCTCATGAATGCCTGTCATTATGAATTCACCTTTTCCTTCAAAGCCAACAGTTTGAGAGTCGAATCTCAGGTGTTTGTGAAACAAGTTGACAGATTTAAATTAGAGAAAGCAGAGATTTAAATTAGAGAAAGCAGAAGTGTTAGAAAGGTTTTTCTTGGTAGTGTCTTTACCCAATTGCTCATGACCTTTTCTAAATATTATAGATCCTCACTAGCCAATTTTCAAAGCAATGTTTTCTTTTGTATATAGTCTGAATTTAATTGTCTTGAATTCCTTAAATTATAAAGTAAAGGATATTAGTATTTCTTATGTAGCTATGATGGTATCCTATGAAAATAAGAGTGAGTTGTAAGATATGTCATATTAGGATTAAGTATTCATGCATATTGCAAGCATGTTTTGGCAAATTTTAAAGCCTGTTTTTGTTGTTATAATCTTTCCTGACCCTCATAAACATTTGTAGTAGTAAAGGAGGATGTTTATCTAATCCAAGTATAACTATGAGGGTCTGACTGAGGGAGACGGAGTCATGCACCTGGCTCCCTGCCTATGACAGTACTGTCATATCTGTGGGTGTACATCACTTCTTTGATGGCTTCATAGCTACAGGAAAGCGACCACATTTTATAGTGTGAAATAGTGCACATAAATGTGAGTGTATGTAATTTTTATTTTGCCTTTTCTTAACGAAGGCCATTTGTAGGTTCATTTGCTGCTTTACCTTGAGGCTCATCTTTGTCTTTTAAAATAAAATATGATGTAAAAAATGAGACTTTTCCACTTCTATTGATTTCTAACCATAAAAGATGCTTCATGACATATTTTCTAAAAAATACTACCTTAAAGATATTTCAGTTTATGAATTTGAGTTAATTTAACTGCAGAATATAAATTAATCTGATTTCTATTCTTATCTTGCTTTAATGCTTACTTAATGTTAGCAGTTAAAGTTAACAATGTGAAAATAAAGTTAATAATGAACTAAATGTTCATTTTCTATTCTTATATTTTCTTAATACTCTTTAAGAGGAAGCAGTCAGTTTTAAACAATTAACTTAAATTGCAGTTAGCATTTTGGATGGTAGAAATTTGCTTTATAATATGGTGTAAAGGTTGCTGTTCTTAATTTTCTGCTTAAAACATTTGTTTATTTAATATCTTCTAAATAGTTTCTAATTCTCAAGGAATCATTAAAATTTACAAAATTTATTCTTTTATATTTTATTTTAATTGATTGCACATATATATTTATTTTATATATAATATATGTATTTATATATTGCATATATATATTATATATATATATATATATATATATCATTGTATACTCTGAGGTTACCCCACCACCTTGTCACAGGTGAACCACCATCTTAATCTCTTCTACACATCCCTCCCTGATTTCACAAAATTTATTCTTACAGAATTTCCTTATCAGATTCTTTTTTTTCTGCCAAAATATATATTTTAAGACTGTGACAAATTACTCTGTTATCTTTTCCTAAATGATTAACTATTAATTCGCAATTATAAAAGATTGCAGGGACAAAGATCTAGATAAAGCACAATCAGGGAAAACATTCTAGATTTTTTTTAATCTAGAAGTTTGCTTTAATCATCATCTTTATTTTCACTTGCCAGATGCCATCTTCATATGAAATACTTTGTTTTCATTTTTGACTGCCTTAAAGAATACTTTTCACATAAATATATCCCATTAATTTTCAATATAGAGATTGAGTTGTACTTTTTTCTACAAGTTTAAATTGTCTTTTAACAGCTTTAAAACTCAAAGCATAGTTACATAATTTCCCTTTTGATCATCTTTAATCATTTAGTAGTTGCTTTTCCCATGACATAGTGATCTAATATAAATTTTCATGCTGGGTGCTTGTACATCTTGAAGATAAATGACAAACCCTGCCTTGGAGGGTGAAGTACTTTATTAAACCAATCGAGCCTTTCCTTTTCACATTCTTATCAAGTGGGTAAAATGTGTTTTGTTTTAATGTTACCCTCTTTTGTTTAAGAGCCCAGAATATTGTTCAACACTTTGGGATAATGATTGTGGTAATGTGAAAGCAGTGAAAATATTCATTTCTACTTGAGTGGTCCAACACTATTGCCAGCAATTTCAGAGACTGTGAAAGGATAGCCTTCTTACCTCTGAGTTTACGCTAGATGGCTTGGTCAATATTTATAGATAAAAGGAAAAAAAAAAACACCTACCTTTACCTTCCTTCTGTCTTACTAGATTATCCACCAATAGATCCTGACTTAAATGTTATTGACTCTACCACAGAGAGAACTGTATTTGTGCATGGTCCTTGGTGAGGTAGAAGGATGTACAAAGTTGTATCAGTTCTCCAGAATGGTAATGTCTGATAATAAGCTTTCTGTGAAGACAGAAATTTTCTTTCTTAATGTGTTGAACAAAATAGGTATCACTAGTCATATGTGGCTATTGAGTACTTGCAATGCTTTTATTGTGGCTTAGGAACTGAATTTCTACATTTGATTTAATTGTAACTTAATTAGCCATATATACCTACTGGCTGCTGTATTGAAAACTAACTTCTAGAAGCTGATAAGAGAGTCTGAGACAAAAACAGCTAATAAAAATACAAAGCTTAGTATCCTGATGTAAAAATTCAGAGGTAAAAAAAAATTTTTTTTAAATTTTATTTGGTTTTATTCTTTAAATCACAACCTCGGTAAATGGTTTTTGGGATACCTCCCCCTCCCTCTGACGCCCCCTGCATTCACTCAAACCCCTCTCTTTGTTGTTTGTTAGTCTGTGTTAAGTCATGGTCTCTTTCTTTCCTGTGGGGGTGTCCTTTCTTTAGGTGAGGGACTGTGTTTTTGGGACCAGGTAAAATGTGCTGGTCGGTTTTCAGTGTTAACTTTGCATTGGGCAGCCAGTCTATATTTATTTGTGGTCTGTCCATGTTTTCTCGTTGCAGGCTGTCTTCTCTAATCCCTTCTCTGTGTTGTTTTACTGTTTTACCTTATGGTTCTAGTGTCTGGTTTAGGGGACCTCACTCCTAGCCAGTGTCCGTGAAGAAGTTTCTCTGTGGAACCAGGTATCTGTGATGGCCATTGTAGGTCATCTCCTTTGCCTCAGTTTGCAGCTTCGCTGTGGGGCCGATGCCCCCACTCTTTGGACTTCCTCTCCTGTGGTGTGGGGAGGGAAGCCTTGTTTTCCTAGAAGGCATTTCAGAAATGAAGTCTTGGCTCTTCCAGACCCGGTGAGCACATAGGTGTGCATTGGTGACATCTTGTTTTCATAGTTGTTTCTCCAGTCTCACATACACTGGTTTTCTCAATATTCCATCTCCTGTGTCCAGCTCAGACTTGTGGACTGGATTTTTACCTGTTCCCTCACCTGTTCTATGATGGAATTTGTATTATTTATGTTCTTCCTCTTCCTGAAGATTAGCTGGAGTGAGAGTGAAATGAAAGGGGATTTCCTCTCCCCCCGCCCCCCCCCCCCC